>BSBK01010887.1:277500-388288 GCA_027943335.1 Chamaecyparis obtusa
TATCAGGGAGTTTGAGTGGTCTACCGATTTACCGGTGGGAATGATATTTGCATCTAACTTAACCAATGACAACTTAAATATGTTATGTCAACAATCTTCCCCTTTGGCATTAGTGGCAAACCATCATTTTTAATTTCCTGTCATGTAGACTTCCCCTGTGCCTGTGCTTCTTCTTTGTAGTTGAATCTACTCTGTATTCTAACCTTCTTTTTCTAATCTTCTTCCTATCTGTCCTGAGGATATCCTGATCTCTCTCGGTCCTGATCATCTTCCCCTTTTTGCCTCCATAGGACAAAAGGTTTATATTCCCTTGTTATTCTAGTTTATATATGTAGCTTTGTGAATATATCCTTATACAATTTATTTTCTATATGTAGAAAAGGATTCCACTAACCGGTGACATGTTCCAAAAAATTTTGCGCTTCTTGCAGCAATACAATTATATTCTCCATGTATTCTACAGTCTTGTAGTCCATTTCCTTCATCAGATTTTCAGCCTCTGTTGTAGTCCTTTGCATTAGATCAAATGTGGGGGCTAGAAATAATTGGAATCCAATGAGATCTTGGATTCTCTTTGTCTTCTCTTCTAAATATTTTCTCAAAATTAGAGAAAGACTGGTCATTTGTCTAATGTACTATGTTGCAGAGGAGTTCTTTATATTTGATGCAGGAGCATTTCAGGTCCTTGGAAATCCTGTGTCACCAAAAACAAGTTTGTGTTTTCCTGTGTTTCTCGGTTCCTGCTTTCACCGAGTTGGCTCAGTAGTTTCTCAGTTTCCTTTGTTAATTGAATTGGTCGATTAATTCCCTAGTGCTCGGTAATCTTTCCTGGCACTCGGTTATCTTTTTTGGCACTTGGTTATCTTTTCTGGCACTCGGTTATCCTTTCTTACCGAGTTGATTATTTTAGTTTACTGTTGAGGCCGACTTGTGCAATTAATTATGGTCACATATTTAATGTTGGAATCTATCATTGGGAAGTGTGTGGACCTAGATCTAGTTATTTCTTCTGTTGATGGTAGATCTAAAGATCGACTTGTTCGATAGCCTCTTGTATATATTGTAATCTTTGTTTGTAGTTTTAGGAATCAATTAGGACATCAATAGTAGAAGTTAGATGATTGAAGATAGTTTTAGATCCTGGCACGTTGGAGGACTTATGTACTTGAATTGTAATTTCTAGCCCTAACCGGGAAGGACTTACAGCCTCACATGTATGAATCAATTTAAAGTAATATAAGAAGTTGATCTGCATTCTCTCTCTCATTTTGTGTGTTATTTCTTCCATGTGTGATCTCTACAAGGTGGATCTGGTTAGGGTGTGCATTTGGCCCCTCTTCTGCATCCTCCCTTGTGTTAGGTGGTATTAGAGATGAGGTGAGATCTGGATCTAGATTTTAAAATCTAGGTTTGAGGGTTCCTTCTTGTCAAACCCTAGTTGATTTGTTGTGGGGTAGAAGATTGCAATCTGGCCTGCAATTGCATAGGGTTTCAAAATGGTTTTTGGGAGGCAAGATGCGGATCCAAGATTGGAAGACATGTTGAGACAACTTGCTGCTAGATTAGAAGTTGTTGAGACAGCCTAGCGAAGAGGAAGACATCTTGAAGATGTTAGTGATGATGAAATTAAGGAAGAACAAGGTGATGTAGAACCTGCATCGGCAATGGATCAAGGTGAGGAAAGATTGTTGAAGGCTTTGACAAATCTGAAGTCTACACCACATTTCAATCCTCTTGAGTATAGTGTAAAATTGGATTTAGATGAATTGGTGGACTGGATCATCGAGATGAAAAAGTACTTTGAATATGAAAATGTTCCTCAGGAAAAGAAGGTGAAAATTGAAAGTACAAAGTTGAAAAGTCATGCATCCTTGTGGTGGGAACATCTACAATTAGACAGAAAGAGGCAAGGCAAAGAAAAAATTAAGGTATGGAATAAGATGGTGAATAATTTGAAAGGAAAGTTTTTACTGTGTGATTATCAGATTAACCTAGCTAGGCAAATGCAAAGTTTGAGGTAGAAAGATAGCTCGGTAAAATATTATACTGAGGAATTCTATAGATTAGATATCAAATTTGGACATGATGAAGATGATGTGGAAAGAATTAATAGGTACCTGAATGGATTGAGAGTTTCCATCCAAGAAGAAATCAGTTTGGTTAAATTGGAGAACATTGAAGAAGCTTATCAATTTTCATTGAAAGCTAAGGAGAAATTGCACAAAAGACATGAGCAAAGACAAAGAGGTAGAGGTGGTAGATTCCCTAGAGGAAGAGGTAGATCCTATGGTGGAAATAATAGATCTGAACCAGAAAAGACAAATTTGGATAAAGGCAAGACCGAGTGGAAAGGTGAAAGTTCATCTAGAGGAAGAGGCAATAACTACCGAGGTGGTTATAACAAAGGTGGTTTCCAAGGAACTTGTTACAATTATGGAGAAGGACATAGATCATTTGAGTGTACACATGCAAGTAAGAAGTTTGGTAGCACTAGAAATGCTTTGGTGCAAGAAGAGTCACTGAATGAACCTGAGAAGGAAAAGAACTTGATGGTAAGGAGAACACTTTGGAGTGAAAGTAAAAAGGAAGATCTGGTAAGGAATCATTTATTCAAGACAATATGTAGAGTTTCTGATGAAGTGTGGAAGGTAATCATAGATAGTGGAAGCTCGGAGAACTTGACATATGAGGAAATGGTTACAAAGTTGCAGTTGAAAAGGTTGGAACACCCGAAGCCCTATCAAATTTCATGGATCAAGGATGAACATACACTCTTGGGAAGTGAACAATGTTATATGAATTTGAAAATTGGAAAGTACTATGATAAGGTGTTATGTGATATCATGGCTATGGATTGTTGTCATATTTTATTGGGTAGACCTTGGCAATATGGTAGATGTATGAACTAAATATGGGCCTCTGATTTAGCTCCACACTTCAACATAGTCATTGTTCACTAATTGCAGCCAAGAATGAATATGATATTATTCATCTCACCTGTCTGGATGATTCGACTTGTTGCCTTCTATCTAGGTAGGGTTCAAAATTGCTCTCAAAATTGAGAGTCCTACAACCATAGACTAATAACACTAGAATGAAGGATTTGATTGAAAGCAATTGAAGATTATTCTAGAATGAGTATGCAATTAATCTAGAAATGATGAAATTAATCTAAGAACAATGAAAGCAAACTAGATTAAGAAATGAAAGGCATGATTAAGCTAAACATGATATATTAATCTAGAAATGAATATTATGCTAAGAATGAAAGATTGAATACAAAGGAGTTCTCGTGACAATGCGACAACACTTTTTTGGTCGAAAAGTTGGGATCCTTTGAATGAGAAATGAGGGTTCTTTTATAGAATCTTAGGTTCAATTGATGGTCGAGATTGAATCAGATGAACGGTGGAGATTGAATGAGAGATCAGTTCAGAATAGAAAGTTTCTTGTAGAGAGGAAATCAACTGCATGTTTTTGTCTGTTTTAAAGTTGTTAACTATTTTATTCCTCTTTTTTTGAATTTCAATTAAATCAAAGTTTCCTTTTCTGAACTGAAGAGAAGATTTGGAGAGAATATTTAATTCAAATAAATACAATATTGCCTCATAAGTGGATTTTCTCAATTATTTGAATAATTAAATTCATTTATAAGATGAGGATGTTTATTTAAAACTAAATATTTATTTAATTCCTTTTTCATGTGTTTTAGCTAAAAAGGGTGGATTTAATTTAATTAAAGTGCTAGGACTTTATAATTAAATTAATCGATCATAGGGTTTATTTAGCCAATTATAGTTGATATTTAAGAATTAAATATGTTATATGATTGATGCAGATTTAAGGTTTTCTGCATTTGATACTAGGTCAAGTAAAGTCAATCAAAAGACAGAATTTCCTAGTACAATAAGACTTTGATGATTTTAGAAATTGATAGGATGAGACTAAATACAACAAAATTGGTTAGGATAGAAAGATGCCAATTTTGGGGTATTACAGTAGACATGCTAGATATGATGGGAGATTGCATAAATATACTATTTAGGATGATGGGAGAAGACAAATCTTGTTACCTTTAATTGAAGAACCTATTAGTAGTGTTTGTACATCTGTGAAAGTTTGCTTGATGGAAGCAAGAAATTTTGTTACGGATTTGAAAAAGAATGATGTATGTTTTGTTGTGATTCCTAACAAGCCGAGTAAGAAAACACAATATAACATACCTGAAGAGATTGATAAGTTACTCATCGAGTATAGAGAGATCATTTCTGATAATGTACCTGATGGTTTTCCACCGAAGAGAAGCATTGATCATTGCATGGATCTAATCCCTGGAGTTAGTTTACCGAATAAGGCACCACATCGGTTGACACCTATCGAGAACAGGAATTGAACTAACAAATTCAAAAATTATTGTAGAAAGGTCTGATCCAAGAAAGTTTGAGTCCTTGTGCAGTACTAGCTGTATTGGAACCTAAGAAGAATGGAGAATGGAGAATGTATATGGATTCCAGAGAAATCAACAAGATAATAGTGAAATATAAGTTTCCTATACTGAGAATGGATGACATAATGGACAGTTTGACTAGAGCAAAGTATTTTACCAAAATTGATTTGAAAAGTGGGTATCATCATATCATAATCAAAGAAGGTGATGAGTGGAAGACTTCTTTTAAGACAAAAGAAGGTTTGTATGAGTGGTTGGTTATGCCTTTTGGTTTAACTAATGCACCGAGTACTTTTATGAGATTGATGAATGAAGTTTTGAAGAAATTCTTAGGTAAATTTGTGATTGTATACCTAGATGATATTATGATATTCAATAAGACTAGAGAAGAAAATTCGTTGCATGTTAAACAAGTATTGCAAAGGTTGAAAGAAGAAAAATTGTTGATAAATCTAAAAAAAGTGTTCTTTCATGAAAGAGGAGATTGTGTATTTGGGATTTGTGATTTCAGCTGATGGTCTGAAAATGGATCCTAAAAAGGTTGAAGCTATTTTGAATTGGCCTACACCTAAAAATGCTAGTGAGGTAAGATCATTTCATGGTTTGGCAAGTTTTTACCGAAAGTTCATTAGGAATTTCAGCTCAATTTGTAATGCTATGACTGAGACTATGAGATAAGATAAAAGAGAATTCAAGTGGACACATGGAGCTGATAAAAGTTTTGAGACTCTGAAGCATAAGGTTGCTAAATTGCCTGTGTTAGCATTGCCTAATTTCAATAAGGAATTTCAAGTGGAATGTGATGCAATTGGTAGTGCAATAGGAGCTGTGTTGAGTCAAAAAGGTAAACCTGTTGCTTTCTTCAGTGAAAATTTGAATGATGCAAAAAGGAAATATTCTGTGTATGATCAAGAATTCTATGCTATTGTTCAAGCCCTGAAAAATGGAGACATTATTTGATACCGAGTGAATTTGTGTTGTATACAGATCATAAAACTTTACAGTATTTGGGTAGTCAGAATAAGTTGAATCAAATACATATGAAATGGGTTGAATACTTACAGAGTTATACGTTTGTGATAAAGCATAAGAGTGGAGTCACTAACTGAGTTGTTGATGCATTGAGTAGAAGATCTTTGATGACTGAGATGAAAATTGAAGTTCTTGGTTTTGATGACATGAGAGATTCATATGAATTTGATCCTAATTTTTTTGAGCCGTGGAGAAAGTGCAGAGCACCTATTCAAGATTAATCGAGTACTAAATGGGAAGACTATTTCATTCAAGGAGGTATGTTGTTTAAAGGTATTTAGTTGTGTATACCAAGAGGATCAATGAGAACTAATTTGATAAAGGAGAAACATAGTAGTGGTTTGGTTGGACACTTTGGTGTTGACAAGACATTAAATTTGCTTAAAGAGAAATAGTTTTGGCCGCAATTGTATAAGGATGTTCAAAAATTTATGAAAAGTTGTGGAATTTGTCAAGTTATAAAAGGAGTAAGTCAGAATACTAGATTGCATACACCGATTTTTGTTCCTGAGAAACCTTGGATTAATATTAGTATGGAATTTTTTCTTGGCTTACCAAAGATAGTGAGAGGTAATGATTCTATATTTGTTGTTGTGGATATATTTTCTAAAATGGCACATTTTATACCCTATAGAAAGACATCAGATGTAGTACATATAGCAGATCTTTTCTTTAAGGAAAATTTTAGATTGCATGGATTATTGAGGAGTATCATATTTGACTGAGACAGTAAGTTTGTTGGATACTTTTGGAAGACCCTTTGGAGAAATTTTGGCACTGAGTTGAAATATAGTTCTACATTTCACCCACAGACTGATGGACAAACAGAAGTTGTGAATAGAAACTTGGGTAATCTTTTGAGATGTTTAGTAGGAGACACATCGAGTAATTAGGATTCTGTGTTGGCACAAGAAAATTTTGCATACAATAATTCAGTGAATACAAATACTGGAAAAACACCTTTTGAGATTGTAAATGGCATACAACTAAGAGGTATATCAAATTTGAGGGATATAGCTAATGAAGAAAAGAGAAGTGTTGAAGGAGTAAAGTTCACTGAGTTTATGAAGACATTGCATGAAGATGTGAAACATAAGTTGGAGAAAAGTAATCAGAAATACAAAGACAGAGCTGACAGATCTAGAAGACATAATACTTTTGCAGTCGGTGATGAAGTAATGGTTCATTTGAAGAAATGCAGATTTCCTATTGGAACATATGGGAAGTTGAAAATGAATAAGTTTGGTCCTTGCAAAATTTTGAGGAAATTTGATAGTGGAAATGCTTATGAGATTGAGTTACCTGATGACATGGATATATCACCTATATTCAACATTACTGATTTGTATGAGTACCATGAATCAGATGAAGAAATGGCAGTACCGAATGATTATCCTACGAAACAGATAGAAGAAGTTGAGAAGATTTTGGAACAAAGAGTTGGCAGAAATACAAGAGAAAAATAGTATATGGAATATCTGGTAAAATGGAAGAATAGACCGATTGAGGATAGTTCATGAATTTCACAATCTAAGATGGATTTAGCTTGGGTTGTACCTGCTGCATGATTCAGAGGATCATTTCAAATAACCCCAGGTGTCTGATGTAGGAGCATCTCGGGTCCTTGGCAATCCTGTGTCACCAAAAACAAGTTTGTGCTTTCCTATGTTTCTCGGTTCCTACTTTGACCGAGTTGGCTTGGTAGTTGCTCAGTTTCCTTTGTTAACTGAGTTGGTCGGTTAATTCCCTAGCCCTCGGTTATCTTTCTTAGCGCTTGGTTATCTTTTCTGGTGCTCGGTTATCCTTTCTTACCAAGTTGATTGTTTTAGTTTTCTGTTGAGGTTGACTTGTGCAATTAATTATGGTCATGGATTTAATGTTGGAATCTATCATTAGGAAGCATGTGGACCTAGATTTGGTCATTCCTTTCATTGATGGTGGATCTGAAGGCCGACTTGTTTGGTAGCCTTTTGTATATATTGTAATATTTTTTTGTAGTTTAGGAATCAATTAGGACATCAGTAGTAGAAGTTAGAAGATTGAAGATAGTTTCAAATCCTTGCATGTTGGAGGACTTATGTACTTGAATTGTAATAGCTGGCCCTAACCAGGAAGGCCTTACAACCCGGTATGTATGAATCAATTTGAAGTAATATAAGAAATTGATCTACATTCTCTCTCTCATTGTGTGTGTTATTGCTTCTGCATGTGATCTTTGTAAGGTGGATCTAGTTAGGGTGTGCCTTTGGCCCCTCTCCTGCATCCTCCCTTGCATCAATATCAAATTGAGAAGAAAGAATTTGTATATCCTCTAAAGTCTTAGATGACTTTTCAGTGATATCTTGAATAAAGTCATCAAAGTTTGAAGTCCTTGTCATAGAATTCCTACAACCTATATCTGTTGATGAAGTACCTTTGTGTTGGTAGATACTGTAACTTTTATCTCTTCAACCTGTTTAAGGAGAATTTCTATTCTCTTCTTCTCATAATGATCAATGGCCATTATTTCTGGATTGATGACATCTTCTCCAATTGCTTGTGCCAAAATCTCTAATTGATCAATCACAGGTTCTTCTTCATCAACATCTGTGTCTGATACAAAGTTATACAATATGTTTCTGACACTAGTGAGGATCATGTCCTGCTTCCTCTTAGTGAGCTCCTTAAGCTATCTAGTTGACATCTTGCTTATGTGAACCACAGTGTCGCTAACTTTTATTTTCTTGGCTTCTAACTCAGTTGCAAAGGTTAGTTTCCTCTTAGATGAGGATGAGCTTGGAACATCGATTGATTCCTTCTGACTCTTTTCTTACTCTTGTTTCTCTTCCATAGGCTTTTCTTGTTCAGTGTTTATAGGTACTTATTGTTCTTTTTTATTTTGTTCTTCTTGATTTTCTTCTCTTCCCGGTTGCACTACTTCCTCTAGGTGGACTTCCTCTTCTAGATGTAATTGTTCTTCCTATGGAACTTCTTGTTCTGGTGGTGGCTCTGTGTAATTCTCCTCAGCTATATGTAACTCACCCATAGCAATTTATTCTTCACTTGTTGTATTGCCAGTAGTCATCTTGACTGATGACTCTCCCAGTACTTGTTCCTCTGGTAGAACTTGTTCTCCCAGATTCACCTATTCACTGGATGTGAACTTTTCCTTAGGAACTTCCTGCTCACCGGTTGTTGGTTCTTCACGAGTAGTGAATTGAACCGGTGGTTCTTGTACTATCTCAAGTTCTTCCTATGGACCTGTTGTCTTGAGAACACTAAAGTCATATTGTTGCCATAAATATAGTGTCTCTTGATAGACTTCCTTTTCATAACCATTTACTATCTTGGCAACCCTATTCCTAGTATCCAAATTCATTGATACTTCCTCCATCAGAAGTTTAATAGTATCTTCACTGAGACCAGGTTGTACTTGTGACAATGTCTCCTTAACAATTTTAGTGTTGGAGCCTAGACCGGTTCTCCATTTATTCATAAGTCTAGTATTCAGTTCGGGAGGAAATTTAGACCTATAGTCTAATAGGCCAACACTGGGGAAAATAATATGAAAGAATTAACAATTTATGATGAAGTTTTGTTGGTCTATTCATGTCAATCCAAGAGCATAAGCTTGCGAAAGGTGTCCGAGCAATATGCTATCAAGGGATGATAGTTGAGATTTGAGCGATTATGGATGCAGCTAAAATACACGAAAATGAACCTATGAAGAACCAAAATAAAACTGTGACAAATGAATCTATGGAAAACTAAAATAAAACTACGACAAATGAATCTATGGAAAACTGAAATAAAACTGCGACAGGAACTGTCACTTCCTGCGACAGGAGCTCAATTAAACCTACTAAAAAATTTGAACAATAAAAACATTAGAAATGAAAATGTCCTTCTAGCAGCAATAACAATATAATTATTTCTATTTAGTGAATCAAAACTATGATAAAACATTAGTAATTCAAACGATAAGGAAACAATAATCATATCATGTCAATGCAAATCAGATTACAAACTGATAAGGAAACAATAATTAAATCAATTATTAATTCAAATGAAACTTTATATTAATGAAACACAAACATACTGCACTACAATAAAAATTAGAAAACACACCAGACTAAAATATAAAGCAGAAAATACACCAGACATTCCAAGAAGTGGGCCCCCTCCTCAGTCTATCAGGTGGTGAGATAGAAAATGTAGAACACTGGATCAATCAGCAGAATTGATAGTCTTTATTTCTCAGGAATAATACAGAATTGTTTTTACATCTCCATATTACATTTCTTATATAGACCAGACATAACAAGTACATATAACAATGCATGGTCTATTTTTGGCTGGAGGCCAACAAACTAGCAACTTGAAACCATAAGTATGAAACTGAAATACTTGGTGGTTTCGGCTGGCTGTATGAAATAGCAGATTTAGACATAAAATAGTTTTTTACCTTCTCCACCGTACAACAATATCTAATCCGATTCTCCTCCTTTAATTAGGTATAAGAGGAGTTTAATGATTTGAAAGATATAACAACAACTCCCTTAAATCTCACGGTAGGAATACTGTGCAGATTTCTTAGCCATAAATTAAGATGGTAAAATCATCATTTAGTAGTAAATAAGCTGATAAATGTAGCTACGTAGATGATTTTGATGATGCATTAATAAATGTAGTCATGGACCAATATAATGTGGCTAATAGAAATGATTATTTAGTTATCAACCATATACATTGGTTCACATCCAAAGTGCAATAGGAAGATCTGTTCCACATATCAACATACTATGATAGTAATCAATAATGAATTTTCTATATTTTAATCCCCAAAAAATATTAAATACTACTTAAATATATTAAATCATATGCAACGTAAAATAGTAAAATGGATTGAAATGAGATGGAAATGGAATAGGGAAGTAAGTAGGAAAGTGCATGAAATGGATTAAAATATGGCATTAAATAGGTTGTAAATGGCTCTCATCATAGTCTCTTGGACTTCTGTTGAAATCTAAGAAGGTTTCCAACAGAGCCACTATTATCGCTTGTTTATCTTCCTCTCCTAACACACTAAACCATTTAGCCGCATTGGCTACTTCACCAAAATCCATGACTTCATCTACAATATCATTTACAGTCATTGTACGAGCCTTACCTTTTTTAGGAGATACCAGTATGGTTGGTGGAGCTAGATCACCACCTTGGCGTTAGTGATATTGATGATGACTGGTTCAGTCGATACCTTTGCTTTGACTTGAGCCTTGGATCCCAGAATTCCCTTTCCTTTACCGGTATCTTTGACCAGTGGCTTAGTATTTTTCTAGCATGCTTCTTCTACCTGTTGTTGGGTTTGAATAAGTTTTGTCCATGTTGCCACACCTTCCTTGTGCACCTTGTCAACTTCTCCTACAAGCATTTGACTTATTCTCTTTCTTGTCAAGAAGTTTTGCTTGTGCAATTCTTCTTGATGAGTTGCCTCATCCAGAGTTAAGTGATTCTGAACTTCAAGCAGAGCCCTAATCCTTAGCTCATTTTCTCTTTCCATTGAAGCTTTCCATCTTGCTTCAAGAATCTCTTGGAGATCGTCAGGGATGACCTTATGAAGTTTGGTAGGAGTAAGATTGAACTTATGAATATAAAGAACTACGACTTCTATTTTTATCCTATCTTCTTCATTAGCCAGTTCATACCTCTTTCCAACTGATGCCATACCACATGTATCTACTAACCCTTTCACATATTCATCAATTTTAGGTTTTCTTCTTCTCAGTGCATCTTCTTTCACTGGTTTAGCAGATTTCTTCTTTCACAGAAGAGGAATAGTGTCTTCAGTTTTTGTTTCTTTAGTTTCTTCCCCTGGAGTGTTGGGTGCTTGTTATGCTCTCTTCTTTTGAACTTTGGGTTGATCTGCTACTGATTTCTTCTTCGGTGTAGGAGTCCTCTTCACATATACCTTCTTCAATTCTTTCATTGAAGACTTCTTCATATTTTCCATTATCTCCTCATATGTTTCGAACCGGTATGTAGAGAGATCTAGGTCACCCTCTTGTAAGGCATCTGCATAGGCCTTGGCTGTCTTAGAGGAGATCTCATAACTGAGCTCTGGTGCGTACTCAGTTTTTGGCTCTATAGCCTAAATGATGCAATAATCAGTGGTTACTAGGAAACACACCTCATCTTTGTAGGATTCAATGATAGTTGAAGAAATCCTTTCCCTGGCGTGCATCCTCAACTGGAATGCCTCAAAATAATCATTCATAATTTTACTAAACTAGTTTCCCAGTTTATTGGCCATGTCACTTATCTATATCATCACCAGTCTATCAGTTCCCCATGTAACTTTGCCTATTCTCGGAGAGTAATTCTGATAGTAGAAGAATAGACATACCAGTAGGGCTCTGTATTTTAGGAACTTCTTCTTTACGACATTGAGCTTCTTTAATTTTTTTAAAATATGCGCTCCAAGCATGGCACAAAGGTCATATTGCATGTTGTCATGCATGATCCGGTAAGCAACATGAATGGATCCTCTTGTCACACCATTCAGGTTGCTTGATTGATAGATTTTATAACCTATCACAGCAGATGTGAACTGAGCTCCCTCGTCTTCAATATCATTAATGGTCATCAGCTGACTATCAAATTTTGATTTTGTCAATTTAGAAATAATGGCATTGGAGATGGTTCTGAGGGTGAGGGCTTCTCCTTTGTTGATGTACCTAGTCACTGTGTGCAGATCCTCCTTAGTGATTTGAGTACATGTGTCCTTTGCAAGCCAGAAACCAAGTTCATGCACGCGACTGAGAACTAGTCATATCCAATCCAGTCAAAACATGATTGGATAGAAGACTCAATTTATCAACCCTGAAGATACCAGCTTTGCGTATTTATCCTGAAGCTTTCCATCTTTGCACAACGAGAGGTACTCACTCTAGATGAAGGTTTCACCCAGTTCATCTTGCTTAGCATGAATAAAGGCTATGACATCTTCATTCAAGAACTCCATTTGGCATAGATGACATTGCACCAGACATGTCATTCTTCGTGCTCTATCCTACCATAATATCGTAAACAGGTCAGTCGACAAGATTTCCTTTGATCAGTTTGACAACAAAAGATGATGATGCCATTACTATCAACTGGTTTACTCATAAAATCACTTGAATGGCCTTAAGAAAATGACTTAACAGTGATCTTTAATAAAAGCATGAGAAAAATTCTCAAGCATAAGAAAACATAAATCACAAATCGCAAAGTAAAGTGATATGAGTAATCCTCCTTCCTTTATATAGATTTAGGGTTTAACGGTAATTACAAACGATAACTATTTGTTAATGGCTACATCATTAATTACCTTACGTAATCTTTCTTTTCTTTTTTCACTAATCGGTATTCAGGCTTTTACTTGTTGAACAAACCTCGGTTGATCAGTACTCACCTGTCTGATTCAAATGATAGACTAGTAACCTCTTCCGTTTTTACTTACTAACTTGGTGATTTTCTTGCTCACTAGTCTTATCAGGAATAGTAGACGGGCTACTAGTTCCCTCTAAGCCTTTTAGGCTCAGATTTCTGAAGAGATATCACCATCAACAGATGATGATCTTCCCTCTATCTTCTCCTCAGTGGAGCTCTTTGATTCCTTCTTGAACCAAATCTTCTTGACTTCTTTCTCAGTCTCTTTTCCCTTGTTGTCCTTTTGATTTGGAGATAAGGTCTTCTTCACCGGTTTGACCAATCCTCTTCTTTTGTTCACTGGTCGATTCCTACAATTTTTGGACAGATGTCCAACTTTTTTGTAGGTGTAATAGACTATCCCAGTTGTCTTCCATGGATTTACCCTTTTTTTCTTGGGTGAATGACACCAGGAGTCATTATGGTTATGCATGCCACAATTAGCACAATTGGTTGTGCTCCAGTTATCATTCCTCTTAGGGAATATCGATCTCGGTGGGGATCTGAATACCATTGTTTGGGATCTTCATTCTCCAGCCTTGTGTCCAAACTTGTTGCATGAGTAGAAATCACCCTTGAAGCTTCCCTTGCTTCCAATGTACACACTGTTGGGATGAGACCTACATTCAGAGGTCTTATGGCCATACTTGTAATAGTTATTGTAGTAGTTGTTAGTTGGCTTTATCGGTGCATTTTTGGAGTTACTTGTTTTATGGCCCGGTTTGCCACGGTGATTGCAAGAAGTGTTGAGGGTCTTTTTACCCTTTTGTTCCAGCGGTTTCTTCTTCTCCTTCTTTCTTTTCTTGACTCCAAAGGACTCACCGATTTTCTTGGTGTTTTGACCGGTGAACCCAAGTCCTATGGGATCTTTGTGCTTTCTTTGAGCCTTCAGTTTCTCATCAAGCTTTACTGAACTTTCATTGTATCTTCTGAGTGTTTCATTTCTTTCTTCGAGAGATTTTATTTGTTCCTTCAGTTGATACAACTCAATTTCCAGCTTCTTGCATGCATCGTCTTTATCATGCCAATTCTTTTGCATGTTGGCATTTTCTTGAGTGACTATCTGCATGTCTTCTTGAAGTTGCAGAATGACAAGATCACTTTCTCTTACTGCTTCTTCTGCTAGATTTATTTCTCTCTTAGAGGCTATTATTGATTTCACTGTAGTGTTTCTTTCATCTTCAGCTTTCCTCTTTTTCTCAAATAATTCAGTCATCCTTAGGGCATTATCTTCCTTCTCCCTTTTCAAGTTGGAGATCTAATTGGTTAGGATCTGATTCTTCTCCATAAGCTTAGAGACTGCCTCTGCCTCCTCAGCTTCGTCTGATCCACTTTTCCCAAAGAGTTCCTCAATCGTTTCATTTCTCTCACTCAACTGCAAAGCCAACTCCTTTCTTTTATCAAGGGATCTTGTTAGCCTATTCTCAAGAGAAGCAATGATGTCATTGGCTTCCTCAAGCTACTTCTGATACCTGTAACCCTCCATGATCTTTTACTCAAGCGGTTAAGCTTTATATCTTTGAGAACCTAGGGCTCTGATACCAATTGTTATTCCTAACCTGTTACTGAGAGGGGGGGTGGATCAATAAATATTATTTCTATCTTAATTAAACCTTGTATATAGATTCTTGCAGAATAAATAGATTGTAATCAACCATTCATAAACAAAAATAGAAATACTCATATCAACACAACATATATACGTGGAAACCCTCAATTAGAAAGAAAAAAATCACAGTGAGATAGAGCTCACAACTTCACTACTGCAGTAATAAAGGTGCCCTGTTAAGAGCTTACAAAAAACTTGTAAGTGTACACACTAAAATGGTGCACTTCTATGAACCATTACATGCAAAGTTGCTCAAGAATGAGGTCTCACAAAGTGGCTCATAGCTCTCTATGCATGAAGCTGCAAGGGACTATGATGTGTTTGCTCTCAGCTAGAGCTACAAGCTTATGACCTTGCTAGTCAACCACACAATGAGAGATTCGAATGAGGACAAGGGCAAGAGTGTCAATATCCTCAAGAATCACTATGAAAATGCAATGCAAACTAGTCTATGGAAATGAAAATGCAATGCAACTAAGCTATGAAATGGAAAGAACAAGTGTTACAAATCCCTCCTATTAAACTATGTGAGTTAAATCTATTGCATCAAAAGAAACTAAACTAGATGCCATGAAAGCTAAAAATGTAAGAATGAAAGACTAAGAACAATAAGGTTTCCAAAAGCTCCAAAAAGTCTCCAAGAATTCCTGCAACATAAAGTTAGCACAAAAACATGATATATGCAAATGAAGGAGAGAGCTTTCCTTTTATAAGAAATGAGGTGAAATGGACCATTGAGATTAAGAGGCAAAAAGTCTTAATCAGTGGTGGAGCTTAAAAAATGAGCAATCCATGTGCACAAGTATCCTCCAATAGAAAAATAGGAGTTGACTTTATGTCCATATGAGACAAAAAGTGTTTTCTTCTTTTTATAAAATAGGAATAGTGCTTTATTTGTGCAACTTAGGATAAGATGAAAAGGTGGGGCTTTTTATTTATTAAAAGGGGAGGAAATATTCCTTTTGAATAAATAAAGACTTTAGGATAAAATGGTTAGCCCATAGGATAAAAATTCAATATATGATCAAATTTAAGATTTAATCAAGAAATTGATAATGTTGAAAATATTGATTATTGATAAAATTGATTCAGGATCAATAAATCGAATAAATGGGGCCCAAAGTCTAGGCGACCATTTTTGGGTCATACATTTGCCCCTCTTTGACTAATGTGTGATCGATTTGGGAACACATGTAGTCAAAGAATGAAGTTGAAATGTGAGATCGATCTGGGATCACAAAATAACTCAGATGTGAGGTCGATTCAGGATCACATCCGAACAAAGCATAAACAACGGCCTTTGAACATGAGGTCGATTCGGGATCACATTCAAAGTAAGAGATAAGAATCTCAAATTTGAGCAAAAGCTCACAAAAGATGTCTGAATCAGGAAAATCAAAAGAATCAGGGATGAGAATCCCATAGGTACTGCCTCCTCGGAATCGAAATCAAAATCAGGTAGAGGAGAGACAACAAATAGATAAGGTTGATCAAAGCATAATAAAATCATAATTGAATGTATAGGTCAATAGGGTAACCTTTAGGTGGTGAAACATGCCCCAGTGAGGAAGTAGAAGAATAGAAATAGAAGACTAGAAATAGAGTGAATGAAAGACTAGAAAATATGAGAGACATGGAAGGAAGAAATTCCACCAAAGATTGAAGAATTATGCCTCAAAAGGTCAGTCAACTGCGTAGAAGAATAAAAAAATTTGGAAACGCGACTCAGATTTTGATTTCGAGTCCGAAAATAGATAGAAAATGATGTGATATGAAAAACTAGAAATGAAAGATATGATCAAGAAGAATAAAAAAGTGAGCGCAGTTGACCAACTAGTCTGTAGATGATAAAAAAGAGAGCTCTCTCCATATGCAAGATGCAAAAACTAAGCTATGATGAACCTAAGGATGCAAGCTACTATGAAAGTGGTTGACTTGCAAGGTCACAACACTTATAGACATCTAATTATCATCATCGAGCGTTATTGGTAGCATCGTAAGATCATACAATGCACACTAGCATAACTATGTGGATATGAATATGATCTTTATCAGAAGAAAATGTGGAAATCTCACCTAGGCATCAAAGACATGGAGGTCAAGATGACTAATGCAGTGAGATCACCTAAGTTTTGATATGGCGAGATTATGCTTGTATCAAGACACATGAAAGTCAGGATAACTAGAAGCATGCACTCGCAAAACAGTTAAGGATAATACCTTGTCAATCCATAATGTCAAGTAAGACCAGCATAAATGCTCATGACAGTTAAGATCAACAAAATATACCCACAAGCAGATAAAGAAATAAAACATGTTCTCATACCCTCAGTTTTCTAGCTATGCATCATCGAAAACTTCTCAGGGAGAGACCACTCATCAAAGAAATCCTCATAGACAACACACAAAGAAAAATAAAGTCAACATATCTCAAGCGAGTTGATTGTTTAAGTGCGTGTGTGTTGGTCATAGAATCAGACTCTGGTTATCATATCTGCTAATGAGAAATATCGCATCATACTTAGACTATTGGGAAAGACATCTGATAAGTGTTAAGAAACACTCGACGCAAGGGTAGTGTTGAAAAACACTATTTGGGGTGGTGTTAAAAAACACCTGTTGTGAAATGCCCCAAGAGACAAACGCACTTATAGGACCAATGCTAATAGTTATGCCCCCTAAACAAAGGTAAAGACCAATTCTAGACCAAGTCAAATAGGGTCAAGACATGATGGAAAGACTCAGTGTCGAGGACACATGCTAACAAATAGGAGTGCAAAGGCCTCAAGTAGCGCCTGTTTCCAGGTTTTCACCACTTGGATTTTTATTGCAATTTTTCTCTTTTCATTTTTTTTGTATTTTTGCTACCAAGGCGCCTGTTTCCAGGTTTTCACCAAGGCACTTTTTCTATTTTTTTTTTTAATTTTTTAATTTTTTTGTATTTTTTCAAGACTTTTTATGCTTTTTAGGATTTTTTCAGCATCATATATCAATTTTTTTGATATTTTTTCAGGATCATAAAATATGTACAAAGGATGCCCCCAGATAGAATGGGCATCAAACTCTTTAAGCAAGATCACATCGTGTAGTCCCAATGTCTAGCAAGGTGAGGGACAAGATGGATGACAAGCTGGTGGAAGAAATGGAGGAAAATAGAATGAAGGTGAATGGAGGGAAGAAATCCTCAAGGTCAAACTCCTCAAGAGTACACAAGCTAGGGAAAAATTATCATGCAAAGCACATTTGGATAAGCAATGAAAGGCTA
This sequence comes from Chamaecyparis obtusa, assembly GCA_027943335.1. Classification (NCBI taxonomy): domain Eukaryota; kingdom Viridiplantae; phylum Streptophyta; class Pinopsida; order Cupressales; family Cupressaceae; genus Chamaecyparis; species Chamaecyparis obtusa. The sequence goes on from BSBK01010887.1 coordinate 295,303, forward strand.
GCATAGGATAAGCCACAAAATCACACTGCAAAAGAAGGGAGGATGCAATCCAAAGGAGTAGACATGTCAAGAGGCTTCATAGCATCATGTTTACTCTTTTTTATTAGATCAAGACCAAGAGGAAAAGGATAGCGAAAGACTAGAATGAATGGAGGAAAATAAATATGAAGGCTAAAAAATGAATGGAATGAAAGCAAGATCATTGTAAGATAGCTCACAAGACAGCCAAATGTTCATGTATAGCTCAGCATTGTCAAGATCAAAGAGAGAAGACGAAATGGATGAAACATGTAGAAGAACTACGCATGATGCCTGATTTCCAAGTTTTTATCATGGTACTTATCCAAGGCACCACAAGGGAGTGGTTTTCACCATAGGATGAATTTATTTCTCTTTACTTTTGCTACCAAGGTGCCTGTTTCCAGGTTTTCACCATGGCACATTTTCAATTTTTTTTCATTTTTTTCTTTCTTTTTGAATTTTTTTATTTTTTTTCATTTTATCTTTTTTTTAGAAGAAGGCAAGCTTTTTAGATAATGCTCCTTGAAAGGATAAATCATGATATGCCAAAGATTCAAAATGATATGCTCAAAAATGCTGATAGGGAAAGGAAAATGGAAGAGAAAAATGGAGGATAAAGTTTTATGTAAAGCGAGTGAGGTTGGAAGATAGGAGGAATAGGCAAATGAGGAAAAATGATAGAAGGTAGAAGGATAATGAATGGAGGGATTGTGAAAGAGTAGATAGAAAGGAAGGCAAGATCAACATCAACACACACCTTGAAGGGTGGTGAGAGGATGGAGGAAATGTGAATGAAGGAATACGAGAAGGAATATGGAAAATATTTAGCAGAGGTTGCGATTTAGGCGCATGGAATGGAAGAATATTTTTGGAAGAAAATGAAGTGGAAGCCTTTGGAAGCTTGAATGTCAACTTTACTTTTTGTTCAACATGAGACTCTTTCAAGAGAGACTATGGAATCCATATAGCCTTAGGCTTTTTATTTCCTTTTGATGATTTAGAGAGAATATCTTCAATGATAGATTTTGGAACCCATACTTGTCTTGTAGTTTTCTTCTTAGATATCTCTTTTGACTTTATAATTCCATGTCGATTAAAGTGGACATGGTGATCTTTTTTTTTTTATGGATTCTTGTATTGGTTCTTTTTCTTGTATTGAACATTCAAGTTACTTCCAAAAGACTTGGGACTTGTGGAAGAAGAAGGAAAATACGACTGGTTTCGATGGGTGGATGGATGAAGATGATTCAAGGGTATGCATCTATGTTGACCTTGAGGAAAAATAGGAGATGGAGGGACGTAAGGACCCAAGATGGATGATGAATTAGGAGACTGAGGAGGAGAAAGTGAAGGGACATAAGGGCCCAAGATGGATGATGAATTAGGAGAGTTAGGAGGGGAAAGTGAAGGGATATAAGGACCCAATATGGAAGGAAGATGTGAAGCCCTTAGCAACGGTGGAAGAGGTCCAAGGATGGAAGTGGAAGATGCAAAAGGATAATCAATAAGTTCATCAGCATCTATATCACAACCAAGGATATCAACATCTTTAGAGTGAGCATTAGAATTTTCAACAGGATCCTAGACATCTTGAATAGGAGCACCTTCTTTGATAGGATTGTTCAAAGCTTGCAAAGATTTAGGAAGAGAAGAAAGTGGAAGTGAACATGGAGTGGTAGAACAAGAAGATGGAAGACTTTGATCTTGACAAGGATCTTTGGATAACATAAGCGCATCATTTTTTTCTTGATTTTCAATAGGCTTAACATCGGAAGTAACAACACCATTTTTAATAACCTTAATGGAAGTATCATCTTTGGAAAGCGCAAGTGTAGTAAGGTTATTTTGATTATCAATAAGCTCAACGATGTAAGTAGTAGCTTGATCTTGCTTAGGAGATGGTGGAATGAATGCGGAAGAGCATAGAGGATCAAAAGAACCATGAAATGGAGGAGATACATCATGAAGAGAATTGGATGATATGGAGGGTTCCTGATCTTGACCTTTATTTATATTTTTTTCTTTATCATTTTTAGAGTCCTCTTGACATAAAGCCACTTCTAAGGACAAGGAAGCATGTTGGAATTGTATGGAAGACTTTGGAGGAGATGGTGAAGGACCAACTGAAGTAGGCATTATAGAATTTAAAGGCTTAGGCTCTTTAGCATTATTGAAAGTATTTGCAGCCAAGTGAAGGTTAGTTTGAGTATCTTTAAGAGGTAGCCCTCGAGGATAAATATAGGGAACTGCATGAAAAGCATTAGGATCTTTGTTGGATGAAGGATTTGTGAAAGATTTGGATGACTCAGAAGCTTTAGGAAGTGTGTGGGTATTGGAGGAAGTGGCGGATGGAAGGGAACCATCACAAGACAAAGATTCAACATTAATATGATCTTGCTTGAGAGTGCAACCTTTATTTTCAGCACGAGAACTTTTAGAGGAGAGATTCTTTTGATGTTTGAAATCAGCACGGTAGATTTTCTCTTCCTCAGTAGGAATATTGTATTGTTCGCAAAAATCATCAAAGAATTCTTCAAATTTAGAGTCATATGGATCACCATCACAGTCTACCCAATATGACTCCCCTTTAGAGATCACAAGTGTACCATGAGGATGATGCTTAGGAATAGAAGTTTCATGGGCATCACTACATTGTCCATCATCATAGTCATCATAGTCATCATAGGTGGGTGTATCACTCTTTGTGGAAGAGACATCACAAGGACTATCACGTTGCTCTTTATGGTATGTCTTCTGAAGAGAAGTAAGACTCTTGGGAGAAGTAGAAGAAGAAAGAGATCTTGAAGAAGAGGAAAATGAAGACTTAGTGGAAGAAGAATACTTGGATAATGAGGAATTCGAATGATTTTTAGAAGAGTCATGATAAGATTTGGAAGATGAAGAATGAGAATGATGTCTAGAAGAGTCATGATAAGACTTGGAAGGTGAAGAAGAATGAGAAGATTTAGATGATGAAGAATGTTTGGAAGAAGAAGATCGTGATATGATCATGTTTATGATTCTAGCAAAGGCATCTGATTTAATCATCTTTTCTTTTATTTTTTCTATAAATTCATCACTCATGAGAATTTTGGAGGAACAACACTTTTCGAATATGTCAATGAGCTCAAGATCATTTATTCTTAATAAAGGTTCCAAAACTAGATAGTCAAGATTCATGGTTATAGAAGAGGAGGAATCAAGCATGGAAGAAATGAATAGAAGAAGGTAGACTAGATAGCAAGAGGAAAAGAATCAAGAAGAAGAAGAAGAATTTCTCATGGGAATAGAAGACTTTAGAAGAACATGGGAAATGGAGAAGAAAGAAGAAGACTAAGAGCCATCTTGTGCAATTGATACCATAACGTTCATTGAGATGTTGAGCAACATGACAACACCTAGGATCTAAGATCTGGACTGACCAAGGAAGACTGAAAATAGAAGACCCTTGGTAATAGGATGACCTCACAAAATGTCAACACCAAACTAGGATAATCAAAGTTCTCTATTGTCCAAAGAGAAATGAAAAGATAGAAGAAGGGGCTTTACCAACACTGTCAAAGAGGTGCTTCAAATCAAAGGGTGACTACCCTTGCACTTTTGAACCAGGAGGTTGGGCTAGGCCAAAATATAATTGAAATTGAGATTAAATAAAAATTATTTGGACAATAAGAGTACGAGAATTTCCCAAGAATGTAGCTCACAATTCTAGAGATAAACTTTCTCACCAAGAACAACCTCCTAATGCGATATTTCTCTTTGGCTAATGTGATACTGATGTTGATCTTGACCAATTTGTGCAAAATTTTGAGTTTTTAAGGTCTAATTTCAAGTTTCCGAATGTGAGGGTGAAAATGTCTGATTTCAATCACAAATTCAATAGCAATTGGATAGGTTTGCAAACAGTGAGGGATCAAACATGTCTCAAACACTTGAAACAAGGGCAAAAGCAACCTTGCCAAGACAAGCACTTGTGATATCAAAAATAAAATTGCACCCTATGGAAGCTACCGATTGTTTGTATGGGAAGACGTTTACACTGGTATAGCACAATCGAAGACAATTCAAGCAAATCTATCCTAAAAAGTCAAGGCTCAATGCGTACCAACTTAGCCCACAACTTGATGCCCCCTTGCCTCACACCAAGTGGTTACCCACAAGAGATATTGGCTTTGTTGTGGAAGTGTCAAACGACACAACCAAAGGAACACATATGGTGAGTATCTTAAGGTGATCCGGGTAAACCACTTAGATCAATCCTTGCACTAAGAAGATAAGCGGCTAAACAAGGTGGCTTCTATCTAATGGTTCTTAATAAGGGCTTCCGTTCACAACACCCCTCTTGCTCCTTATAAAGGACTAGGACCTCGCGGCCGCAAGAGTACCTTAAGCATTCTTGCTCAATGTTTTCCCCATGGTCGCAATCCCACGAGCTACTCACATCAAGCGAAGACAAGTGTTATGTTTACCAAGGTTTTGTGTCCTCGATAGCCTTGAGATTATAGTGAGTTGGAATCACTCACCACCAAGGAAAATGATGACAAGGTTGTCCCCACTTGGGTCGTTCCTCTTGATTGCTCAAGAGCAGGCCCGCTAAAGGATTTTTAAACTAAATAAAAATGGATAATTTATGAGGTTCAAAGTTTTTGGTTCACCTCAAGGGTGAAGAGCATACTCCCCTATCTCAAAAACTTCTCCCAAACACACCAAGCAAAGAGATTCAATTACTCCCTTGCTTCCAAAACCTTAAGATGGGTCAAGATTTTCTGATTCACCTAAAGGTGAAGAGCATACTTCTCCTACCACCTCAAAATCCCTTTCACAAGGTATTAAAATTCCTAATATAATTAGTGAATGCCACACTTGACAGGAAATAAATCACAAGCAATTTTTTAATTTTTTTAAAAAAAATTTATGCTTTTTGGGCAGCCCTGCAAAAACTGTTAGTAGCCCTCTTTGACATGCGATTTTCATAAAATATTCAAGCAAGAGGCACCTACAACCACAACTTGTTAGACCAACAAGGTTAGCAAAATCCAAAATCTAACAATGGTTAGCACATGAAACATCAGATAATCTACAAAAATAACTGATCAAATGACAAAATCTGAAAATGAAACCATCATGGTTGGATTAGGCTCGGAAAGACCTTTCCAACGATATATAACACTTCAATTTTCAATACCATTTGTGAAATTTTTTTTTAAAATGGGTGCCCATTTTCCAGTGGCACGGATTTGAAAACACTAAAATTTTCAAAATTTCCAAAAACAACAAGAAAACTAGCAAATCTGGAAATCTAATAGCAAAATTAAACAGAAAATACTAGGTGACATTTAACAGCTCATAGGCATCATCTGAAAACTGGCAAGCATGATCCAAATCTGCACAAGCGTGAACAAAATCTGCAAAGGTGTGATTAAAACCTACCCAGGCATGAGTCAAATCTGCATAGGCGTGAGCCAAATCTGCATAGGCGTGAATCAAACATGCTCAGGCATGCTTAAAATCTGCATAGGCGTGAGTCAAACATGCATAGGTGACAACAGATCTTGCAGAGGCGACAACAGAACTTGCCCATGTGACAAAAAAAATGTGGAGATGCGCAAGAAAAATGTCCAAAGGTGATAACAGAATGTGCATACGCGCAAGCGGAATGTGTAAAGGCGCAAGCAAAATGCACATAGGTGACACCAGAATCTGCACACGTGCAAGAAAAATGTGCACAGGCACAAGCAGAATATGCACAGGCGCAAGCAGAATATGCATAAGCGACAACAAAATATTCACAGGCGTGACCAGAATGCTCATAGGCGTGAACAAAATGCTTGCCTGCATGAACAGAATACTCACAGGCGTGAACAGAATGCCCGAAAGCGCTGTTTCACCTGTTTGCGCAAAATTAACGAAAATAAATGATGAAAATGCAGAAAATGAAGGACAAAATAAAACTATTCTGCCCCACGGTGGGCGCTAGAAATGTACACACTAAAATGGTGCACTTCTATGAACCATTATATGCAAAGTTGCTCAAGAATGAGGTCTCACAAAGCGGCTCATAGCTCTCTATGCATGGAGTTACAAGGGACTATGATGTGTTTGCTCTCAGTTAGAGCTACAAGCTTATGACCTTGCTAGTCAACCACACAATGAGAGATTCGAATGAGGACAAGGGCAAGAGTGCCAATATCCTCAAGAATCACTATGAAAATGCAATGCAAACTAGTCTATGGAAATGAAAATGCAATGCAACTAAGCTATGAAATGGAAAGAACAAGTGTTACAAATCCCTCCTATTAAACTATGTGAGTTAAATCTATTGCATCAAAGGAAACTAAACTAGATGCCATGAAAGCTAAAAATGTAAGAATGAAAGACTAAGAACAATAAGGTTTCCAAAAGCTCCAAAAAGTCTCCAAGAATTCCTGCAGCATAAAGTTAGCACAAAAACATGATATATGCAAATGAAGGAGAGAGCTTTCCTTTTATAAGAAATGAGGTGAAATAGACCATTGAGATTAAGAGGCAAAAAGTCTTAATCAGCGGTGGAGCTTGAAAGAGGAGCAATTCATGTGCACAAGTATCCTCCAATAGAAAAATAAGAGTTGACTTTATGTCCACATGAGACAAAAAGTGTTTTCTTCTTTTTATAAAATAGGAATAGTGCTTTATTTGTGCAACTTAGGATAAGATGAAAAGGTGGGGTTTTTTATTTATTAAAAAGGGAGGAAATATTCCTTTTGAATAAATAAAGACTTTAGGATAAAATGGTTAGCCCATAGGATAAAAATCCAATATATGATCGAATTTAAGATTTAATCAAGAAATTGATAATGTTGAAAATATTGATTATTGATAAAATTGATTCAGGATCAATAAATTGAATAAATGGGGCCCAAAGTCTAGGTGACCATTTTTGGGTGCATACAGTAAGAGTGCTACCAGGTAAAGAGATTTGATATAAGACCTGTTAAGATCTTGACTCTGTTAGGAGTCATCTTGCAAAAGGACTTTCAACACCAATTAAGATGCTACCCGGTTAAGGGATTTATACAATGAATCTATTAGGGTTCACCCTGATAGAGGGATTTGAATATGCTTAACAATATTAAAGCAATGATCTCTAATGACACATTCTGTCTGATTAGATCATACCTGATACCCTTTTCACTATGCTTGGTTATTGAACCTCTCTGTCGTTCACCTCTTGTGACCATAGCGTCTCTCTGAAGATATCTCTCTTCTTCTCTGTATATTCAATAACACTTCTTTTGTGTCCTGTGACCTGTATTTATAAGAAATTAATCTTAATAAAAGCTCAACTCATAGTTCCACCAAGCTATAAACTCACTCATAAATCATGCAGAAAAAAAAGCTTTGTGAAATGATCTTGAGTTTACCTTGAAACACCCACGTAGAAATAAAACTAACTCTTGTTAAAAAGTTAACTTCAGTTCTAAACGGTGAATGCTCTGTATAATCCGGTTTTAACTCAGATAGCTCCGCATAATCTGGTTTGGATTAACATGCAGTTGACCGGTATCAATCTTGTACCCAATTTTTCATACATCCCCTGTATGTTCTAAAGACCAATTGTAGACACACTATTTGATCTCTCGGTACATATACTCTGTTAGGTCTTCCCGGTGCCTATCAGGGAGTATGAGTGGTCTATCAATTTACCAGTGAGAATGATGTGTGCATCTAACTTAACCAATGACAACTTAAATATGTTACGTCAACATCATTTCCATTCCATATCATATTTATATTGATACAAATGCAATGAAGAACATATCAATAACAAGGAAATATTACTATTCATTGTATCTGTTATCCTCAGCAATTTATTCAAAAATTGTATAACATATTATTGTGATCTCCTTCAACCATTGAATACTGCATATACATTGTAAGCATTAGTAATTTTGCAAACACAATTCAGAGAAACAATATTAGTCATAAGTTCTAAAGATTCAAAGTACAATACTAAGGAGAAGATAATCTAGTTAATATATCAAAAATAAATTATCAAATTATTCTATCACAGATCCTATATTCCTTAACATGGTATCAGAGAAAGGTTGGTAGATAAAGTTTAAACAAATTGTGGTATCATCTCTCAAAATCTCAGAATTATTTAAAATCTATTCAAAAGTACAAACATGGTGATCAGAGTCAAGTTAGAAGACAGACATGATGGAGCATCAAACTTTGTATCCTGGAGAATATGAATCGTGATTGTTCTTAGAGAACTTGAATTGGAGCAATATGTGGAAGAAGGAAAAACCATGCCTGAAAATGAGTCAAATAAAATAATATGGAAAAGGCATAACAATAAAGCCATGAAAATTATAATAGATGTTGTAAAACATCACATTCTTCCACTTAGAGAAAAATCTACAACTGCATATGAGATGTTCATGACTATTCAAAATACATATGAAATCAACAATACAAGCAGATTGCTTACCCTAAAACAACAACTCCTTCATAGTAAGATGAATAAAGGAGAAACTGTCACATCATATTTCATGAGAATATCAGGATTGAAAGATCAACTTTCAGCCATCAAAAATATTATAGATGACCAAGAATTATCATTAATAGCTCTTAAAGGTTTTCCAACTACATGGGAATCCTTCATTCAAGGAATTAGTGCACATCCTGTTTTAGAAAAATTTGATCAACTCAAGAATGATTGCACTCAAGAAGAATCATGGTTGATTACAAGAGGAATCATTCCTAATAAAGAGGATGGAATTCAAGCTTTACATATGAACTCAAACAATAAAAAGAAGAGACATTTCAAGAGGAAAAGAGGAAAGAAAAATCAAAACTATAAGAAAAGAGATTTGTCAAAATTTTAATGCTACGAATGTGACAAATTTGGACATAATCACATGTATTGTCTAGAAAGAAAGAAAAACCTTGTCAACATATCTAAAGTCAAGGAAGCTGAAAACTCACTATTCTTCATTGCCTTATCAAGTGAGTTAAACACTAATAAGAATACCTAGATAATTGATAGCGGAGCATCTAGACACATAATTGGATTTAGAGATCAATTTGAAACCTTTGAAGGACACTCAACTGAATAATTCATAATAGGGGATAACTCCACTTATCCTATGAAAGGAATTGGGACCTATTCAATTCAACTAAAAACTGGAGTTACCCTACAACTAAAAGAAGTTCTATTTGTACCAAGCATCAAGAGAAACCTAGTCTTTATTTCTGGCCTAGTAGATCAAGGATATCGCGTCACCTTCCAAGAAGATAAGGTCCTATCTTGGCCTAAGAATTCAAATATTAAGAATGAAATCTCTATAGGATTCAGAGATGGAAGTTTGTATAAACTTTGCAACTCTCAAAACCTAGCCTTAAATCATGAATTTGTAAAAACTAATGAAATTTGGCACAAAAGACTAGGTCATCTTCATTTCTGTGCTCTACCCTCCATAGAGAAAATCATGAAAGGCATACCTAATCTAAAATCTGAACATGATGGAACATGCAAAGGTTGTGCATTAGGAAATAACTCCAAAACATCTTTCCCTCATAGTGAACATAAATCAAAGATTGTACTTGAACTCATTCATATTGACTTGTGTGGACCGATGTCAATACCTTCCTTAGGGGGATACTTGTATTATATCATCTTTGTCGATGATTATTCTAGGAAAACCTAGACCTATTTTCTAAAACTATAAGAATCAAATAAAGTTATATCAAAATTCAAAGAGTTTAAAGCCTTAGTCGAAAATCAAACTCGGAAGAAAATCAAAATTCTAAGATCTGACAATGGAGAAGAATACATTTATGAAAACTTTAAAGAATTTTGCATATCTGTTGGGATTAAGAGGGAGTATACAGTACCATATAATCCTCAACATAATGGAATAGTAGAAAGAAAAAATAGAACCATTATTGAAGCAGCTAAAGCCATGATGCATGATCAGAATCTTCATATAACATTCTGGGATGAAGCCTCCAATACAAAAATGTACATTCAAAATAGATGCCCTCATTCAATTCTAGAGAATGTAACACATGAAGAAGTCTTCTCAAGAAACAAACCTAATCTAAGTCACTTAAGAATATTTGGATGCCCTATATACATTCATATTCCTAAAGAGAAGAGGACTAAACTAGAACTCTCAAGAAAGAAAGGCATATTTGTTGGTTATAGTGAATCTTCCAAAGCTTACAAATTATACATACCAGGGTCAAGGAAAATTAAAATCAGTAGAGATGTTAAGTTTTAAGAAGATGCTGCATATAAAACCTCTAAAAATATAAAAGAACCAAATCATGACTTCATTCCAAAGGTTAGATGAAAGTTCAAGGATTGAGAGGGATAATTGTACAGAAGATCATGGGCCCACAACACCTAACCCTGAGAATGATTCAAATCCAACCAACAAGAAAAGACCACTATGGGCAAGGAAAATGTTCGAAGAAAAAAATGTAGCTCCTGATGAAATCTTTAGAGAAATTAAGAAAACAAGAAGCCACTCATGTTATGCCACTCATATAAATGAGACCACTCAATCACAACCTTTAGATGTTGAACAAGCTTTATAATCCCAAGCTTGGAAAGATGCCATGATTGAGGAATACCAATCAATATTAAAAAATGATGTTTGGGACATTGTACCAAGACATAAAGACAAATATATTGTCTCCTCTAAATGGTTATTCAAAATCAAATAGGCACCTAATGGTAGTAACAAAAAACACAAAGCCAGATTTGTTGCCATAGGTTTCTCTCAGAAACTGGAATTGATTATGAAGAAACATTTGCCCCTGTTGCTCGATATACATCTAGCAGAACCATTATTGCAATTGTTGCATCCAAAGGGTGGAAGATACATCAGATGGACGTTAAGATGACATTTCTAAATGGTGTCATCGATGAAGAAGTATACCTAGAACAACCAAAAGGGTTTTTTATTCATGACAGGAACACACATGTATGTAAACTAAAGAAATCTCTCTATCACCTTAAACAAGCCCTCGGGACATGGTATGAGAGGATAAACAATCACTTTATCAAACTAGGGTACTCAAGAAATGAAGCAGATCCTAATATATACTTCAAAGAATCAGAGGGTGATATGCTAATATGTGTTCTCTATGTTGATGATCTTCTAATAATAGGGGAAGATGATCTTATTGCAAAGTGTAAAGAAGACCTTACATCTGAATTTGAAATCAAAGATTTAGGTCTCTTACACTACTTTTTGGGATTAGAAGTATGGAAAAAGGAAGACTATATTTTCCTGAACCAAGACAAATATACTATTGACATATTGAACAAATTTGGTATGATGGATTGTAAACCATTATCCATACCTATGGAGACAAATCTTCATAAGCTCAAAAGTGAAGCATCTGAATCTGAAGCCACAGATCCTACATACTATAGACAGATAATTGGATCTCTAGTGTACTTGGTGAATACCCACCTTGATATTTGTTATGCTACAAACACGTTTAAGTCAATTTATGTGTGAACCTAAGAAGATCCATCTCATGGCATCCAAGCACATTTTGAGATACTTGCGTGGCACTATTGGACTTGGTCTAAAATATGACAATGTTGAGTTACACCTTCAAGAGTATTTAGATTCTGACTGGGCCAGCAGTTCTACGGTCATAAAAGCACTACAAGATGTTATTTTAGCCTTGGGTTTGCTATGATATCTTGGTTTAGAAGGAAGCAATCAGCAATTTCTCAGAGTTCCACTGAAGTAGAGTACATAGTTGGTTCTATGGGAGCTCGAGAAGCAATCTGGTTAAGGAATTTACTAGTTGGACTATTTGGAAAGCCCCTGAATCCCATAGTTATACATTGTGATAATCAAAGTTACATTAAACTCTCAGTAAATCCAATCTTCCATAACTGTTCCAAGCACATAGAACTTCCCTATCACTACATCATAGATATGGTGGATAGAAATGTTATCAAGTTGGTGTATATCAACACTGAAGAACAATCTATCGACATATTTACCAAATCTCTTGCAAAATTAAAAATAGAATATTTCAAAGGTAAACTTGGTATAACTAAGATGAAATTGTAACTCTTGAGATTATGTCCTAGATTGTGCTGGAAATCATGATAATAAATGAGTCATGATAGACTACATTAATTTGTTGTCCCAGAGTGAGCCGAAAATCATGGTACTTGTTAAATATATTGTTTTGAGATCAAGATTGAGTATTTGATAGACTATATTAAATTATTATCCCGAAATGTGCAAGAAATCAGATAACTTATATCCTTCAAGGATATACTTGTTGATATATATATATATATATATATATATATATATGATGTTTTACTTTTGTGGTTATTGACATCAAAGATACATGATCAGACATGATCAAATTAAGATTGATATTTTACCCATGTCTAAATCGAACTGCATATATTTTGTGATTTCCTCATATTATCGAGCCTCGATATATTGTGTTATCATGATATTAATGTCATCCAAATTACATCGGTATTGCCCCCAAACTCATATTGAGTTGATGCTATCATAATCACCCAAATTGTAATCAGGTTTGTAACAAATGTGAGTGCCCAGATTAATATCAGGCATGTCTTATTATCTCCCAGGTTGTAATTGGGCCTTAACAAATATGATGATCTTAACATACGTTTGGTTATGGATAAATCATGTCCACGTAGGTACATGACCATACATGGCTCATGTCACGTAGATTCATGTCTCTACGGTCCATCTCATATTTATATTGATACAAATGCAATGAAGAACATATCAATAACAAGGAAATATTACTATTCATTGTATCTGTTATCCTCGGTGATTTATGAACAGAAATTGTATAGCATATTATTGTGATCTCCTTCAACCATTGAATACTACATATACATTATAAGAAATTAGTAATTCTGCAAACACAATTCAGAGAAACAATATCAGTCATAAGTTTTGAAGATTCAAAGTACAATACTAAGGAGAAGATAATCTAGTTAATATATCAGAAATAAATTATCGTATTACTCTATCACAGATCTTATATTCCTTAACATCTCATACACATCATAGGTACACGAGATGAATGATTTTGTCATACATCACAAATACAATGAGTAGATCTGGAACATACATCATAAAGATGATAATAGTTGGCTCATAAAGGTGTCACAAAGACAATAGAAATTGGCTCGTACAAGCATCACGAATAACATATTGACTGGCTCACACAGATATCATGAATAATGTAGTGATTGGCTCACATAGGCATCACAAGGATATGGTAATAGACTCATATACAATGGCTAACCATCCCTTGTCCTTAGTGTATTCTAGAGAGAAGGAATGTTGATGCATTTTTCACTACAGCGTGGGTCCCATTCCTTTCCCTGGTGTTTTGCACTAGCGGATACTTGGGAAGAGGACTTGGTGCATCCCATACTACACCTAGGGTCTTTCCTCAAATCAATAGGGCCAACTATACCATCAAATAATTGGGAAGAGAATTAGGTGCATTCCGAGGGTCCATCCTCAGCCTCAAGGGTTTCCACAATTAGTGAACTAACCTAACCCAATGGATTCCAACTACATTTTTCGATAAGTCACTAGCTACAAGTTTGTCCAACTAGGAAACATACCACTTGGTGACCTTAGTGATATGGTTAGCTATATTCTTCGCAATCCTAGGTAACCCTTGTTATTGATCACCCCCATGCTATAGGTGACTACCAATGAACCCTCCTAATACCACTATTAGCTCTGGTTACCATTGCCCACATGGTAAGGAAACTACTTGTGCAACTGTTACCATATCAAATTTTAGATACCCTAGAAATCATTCACCTTTGTGAACTAGGTGAATTTTGGCTAATCCAAAAGATAGAACAGTAGCTAGGAATCCACCATTAGCACAGTCTAATGATAACTTGTTATTTGTTATTGTATTATAGCTAGGATAGCATCAACAACTTCACCTCTGTGAACAAGGTGATTTTTTGTCTCTACATAAATATCTCAGTGGTTCACACTTGTGGGGGTTGTACATAGAAAGAATCGTGATGCTAAATAAATGGATACGTATAACATATTTAGTTAATTTTGGAGTGTATGCATAGATCTCTATAAGTCATAGGTTAAGCTTCACCAACACACAATAGATATAGAACCAACACAAGATGGCCTCCTTTAAAACCTACAAAAGAGAGGAGGCCAAATAGATTTGGAACAAACCAAATACCTAGAGTTAACCCCCCTAGACCCTCCCCCTAAGAACTTGAGGTCACGAGGGTATCCTTCACCTAAGGAATACCTACATTCCCACTTCCAAACATGACAAAGGTACATGTACTCCTCACAGGGTCTCTCAAGGACACTTTCACACTAGTTCCCTATTTAGTAATCATGTACCATATCACTTCTATGCACGTTTGTTGAGATCATTAATTAGACCTCACCATAATTATTCAACAAGAATATCCTAACCTTGTAATGATTCACCTCCTTGACATAGATATTAGGTTGATATCATAGTTCTCTTTGTGTGCACGAACTAATCTCATGACTAGACTTAGAGACTATTTCATATTAGGAACATAGACAATAAACTAAATTATGGTAATTATAGTTACCACAACGTTATCAAATTTCTGCAATCCATATTAATGTATTCTTTATTCTGGGTTTGATTATTTAGCAATTTTCTTTTTAGCATCAACATTTCAGATCACACTACATGGTCCATCATCAAGATGCAAGAGAGGCAAGGAAAAGAAAATTGTAGATTGTAGACAAAGCAAGGAATCTATAAAAAAAAATTCCTTGGCTCTCTTTGCATCCTGATGATGGATCATGTAGTGTGATATGAAACTTCAATGCTAAATAAAATTGCTACTCAATTGAACCCAAAAGAAAGAATACATAGTTACCACATCCAAGAAATTTTTTCTTGATGCAAGCCATGTGAGCTTTCATTGACTAGGTCACCTATTAGACATAACATTAGAGAGTTAGGATCCCTTGTTACTCTAATCAAGCATGGTTAGTGTCCAAGACATACTCAGGACATATAGAAATATTATATCCTTTTTAATCATTTTATGAAGATGTACATTCAACAATATGAATGATAATTGTCCCAAGCTTCCAATTTCAATTATTTAATGGTATCATTTGTTAATATTTTAATAGCTTGTGTCAAAATGGAAAATATTTGCACTTGATACTCATAACTAAATACAATCTTGATGATCGCCATAAGATATTAGAGGATTCTATACTTTATGATTGTAATATGTACTTAACTCTAAAAACCCTTGAGCTAAATAATAGTTTGATTCTAATCAACCACACACGCTCTAGTACAAGTCTTTTAGCTTTGTTATTGAAGTCATTATCACATACTTTATTAAAATATTTGGATGCTAAGGCTCATATTGAGTCCATATTAAACAAACAAGACAATGCTAATAGGATGTTAAGAGTGAATATCATTCTAAAAATCAAATTCCCGAGCATTAAGATATAAATTCTCCTTTATTAAATTTTACTCATAAATAAGATAGATATGGTGGTGGTAGGAAATGGTTCTTTCCATAGACAAAATCTAATAAAGATCCCTTCTATCTATGATTCTTTGTGTCTAATTCTCTCTTCTTAAATTCTAATTTTGAATGCAATTCACCCAACGGGTTAATATTTATCTCATAGCGAATTCATAAAGACTTTTTTTATAACTCACATGGAGCCTACTTTTATCTAGGGTTAGCATTCAACACCTCTTTTCTTGAAGGCGTTTTATCAATCAATCCATGTGCCTTGTTGATACTTTCAGATTTTGTATTCATGCTTATCATATTTGTGTGGAGAAACAAGTATTTCCTTGTGTCCAAAATCACCTAATTTTCTTTACAATGTTGTCGCCCTCCTTTTGACCTAAATTTCTGAAAATATTTTATTTTTCCTCAATTTTATAATCATCGACTTGAACGAAATATTCTTATTCAAACAATAGATATATAATGAAAAAAGATGAGTTGTACCCCATATATAAATGACAAAAGAAATTAAGTGACGAAATGCTCATATTTAACAACTAAGCCATATATTCCAAAAGGTTTCCATTCCAGGGAAAAGGCGGATTCCACAACCTTTGCCAGCATCCTCCCAACCTGTGTTAAAATGGGAGCTTTTGAACAAGTATGGACATCCATCAAGGCACAACGAAGTTGGATTTTTTTTCAAACATTATCATCAGAAATTCTCTGGTATATATGTGTGCAAAATGGGTGCACAGTGGCACAAACAAGACAAGCGATCTGTTTGACAGAATGCCTGAAAGGTATGCAATCTCAAGGAATGCTATTAATTGCAGGATATGCACGAAAATAGATTTGTTAAAAAGGCTTCAGAAACTTTCAAGCAAATGTGGAAGGCATGTGTAAGGCCAAATTCTTTGCCAATATCCTCCATGCCTGCAAATGCACCTATCGTTGTGAATGCAGAAGAAAGTGGTGTTTTTTTTAAAAGGCTTTCAAAACTTTCCAATAAATGTGAATGATAGGAGTATATAGTTCTTTGCGAGGTCCTTCCACAGATTTCCCATCCCTTGGAATTGAGAGGTCATACCCATAATAGCAAGTCGAGCTACTCTTTGACTTCAACCATTCTTCCTATCCTCTCGTATTTAATGCTTACAGTCTGCCCAATATCATAGCCCATGCCTCTCTAAATGGGTATTGTACTATTTTTATTTTCCAAAATGTTTACCATTTATTTACTAAATTTTATCTCTCCACTATCCATTATGGGTGGACATGTAATGCCCCTCTAACTCTGTGGTTAATTAGCTAACGAATGTGTGGTTTGTCTGAGTTGCTTGGTTCTATTTGTTATGTTTTGTGATCCAACTTGACAATGGTATATATATTCTTTTAGGGTTCCTTCATTAAGAGGATGAGATACTGTAAGATTGTTCTTGATAATATGTTTTCTGATTAGGATCTTAAATATTACATAGTGCAAATCATTTATTGTGATCTGTGATGATCGCATTTCTACATGATGATTTACCTTCTTTTAATACATATCCTAATGAAACTATAAGAGATGAAACACATCTAACAACACATAAGCATGAAGCAATGATACAATGATACAATGATACAATGATACAATCCATTATGTACAGTTTAAAATGGTTCTAGCATCTACATATGAATTTTCATAGTTCAAACCATTGTGCACATACAGCAAATAAAAAAGAATTATATAAAATTAAATGTGCTAAGTTTCGGTAGAAATTAATTAGATACTTGATTTAGTTAAAATAAATTTAACATAGGTTATAGTAGAACAACCATTGAAACAAGAAATAATAACTCCAAATTTTAAAATATGGTTGCATCCATTTGTTTACTACCAAATCAACATATTAAAAAAAACTTAACCAAAACTAAATAAGATAACTTGCAACCTTTTTAGTATAACTAAGGTTGGAGGAGTCCTCAGAATGGAAGTGAAGCTCTTATCCTATGTCAAGCAAGATCAACCATTGTATTTGCAAAATGTTTATAATGAAAATAAATATGTAACTTTCTATGAATAGTAAATCATGTTATCTTTGAGGAAAGCATAAACACAAAGGGGTTTCCAATGTTAGTGCTCTCCTTGCACTAAAAGAAAATTGTTAAAATTATTGCTAGCAAAAAGTTAATTTTTTTTTACTTCAAATCAGAAGGAAGACTATTAGAGGTTTAGTTGTACTGCTCAAAGAACTGGATGGTGTGCTTATTAACCTTTATTATTGTTTATATCATTATAATTTAAGAGTCTTCAATACCTTTAAAAAAATAGGGTATGAAAAGCATGTTATATAAAATCTTCAACACATACAAGAAAGCACAATGTGAGCTTTATTGATTAAAAACAAAAGGCCTAAAGGTACATAATTTGACTATTTTTATATGTATATGCTTAAAAAACCTTAGAAGTCAATGAAATAAATTTAATAGTTTACAAGAGTCAAAACATTACATGAGTAAAATGCTCTAGACTCGATCATCATAAGTAGGAAAGTCAATGAAAGAACTATGTTTTTGATTAAAAAAAATCTAAAATCAAGGGGGCTAACCCACTACAAAAGCAAGGCCCGCCAAAGATTAGCAAGTAATTAACAACACATTGTCAGTAGAGCAGGTGCTGACAATAAAAACAAAGCTTAATAATCCAGATAAGCACATAGTTCAATGACCAACTAGGAGGGCTAAACTCACACCACAAGAGAAGTCAGACAAGAGTTTTTCCTATGCCTTCGAACCATTGTCCAGGCAATACTATCTTTAGGCTCCCCAACAACAGAGACTCTAGTAGGGTAAGTGTGAGCACAACAACCAAATTTCTATGGAAGCTAAGCACCATCAACATAACTTTGATGCAACACATAAGCAGAGGTAGAGGGAGAAAGAGTGCCCTCCTAGTCTGAGGGAAAATCACTAGTAGAGTTGGAGGCATCAACGATGTTTGTAGCAAGAACAACCCTCAGAATAGTAGTAGAGTCATAGCCATGAACAATAACATTGGCCTTGTCTAGATTTTTCGGAGGGGTATCTTCTTCGTCAGTATCTTGTGAGCCCTCAAAGGAGGACTTCAAGAGGGAGTCAACAAAACAGACTATCAAGTGCTCATTACTTGCATCCTTCCACCACGAAGCATCACCTTTGTAGAGATGAAAAGCGTAGTCAAAAGACATGTGACCAGTAGAGAAGCAACACCTATAGAGGAAGGGAAGGCCCTCATAATCCAGCTCTTGATTCCAAGGCCTATGCCCAAACATAAGCACTACGTCTCCCAAAAGCAGCTGGGACACATCTATATCAACCAACAAATGAGAAAAGGTAGAATGACCTAGAATAATATTGAATTTGAGTAGTCATAAATATTTAATTGGATAGCTCTTTGATAAAAATATGGCTATGATGTCGAGCGATCAAATTTAGGTGCATACGGATTTCTTTCAGAAAATGAAATACCCTTTATATCCTTTGATTCAACTTAGAAGGAATTTAGTTCAAAATCGATATGCGCCTCTTGCTAACCTTGAATTTTGTGAAGATTCAGCTCCGTGTGTTTTCACAGAATATATTTTTTATTCACAAAAGGAGAACAATGGGCATCTTTGTTTGTAACCCTCAACTTTTAGAGATGGAGATTGGATCGTCATTAAATCTCACAATTCTAAGAAAGGCTCTGGTTATAATCAACTTGGTTGTATTTTAACTCCTGGCGCTCTCAGAAATAACCCCTCTTCAAGATTCGTTAAGCACAAATTTCTCCCTAAGCGGTGCAATCATCCATCGAAAATGTCCTTTGAGGTTATTAATAATATGGATGAAATTTCTATAAATGGGAATTATATTTACACTGGGGACCGATGGAATCATTGTAAATCAAATGGTCTTTTTGCGAAATGGTTTGGCTCAAAATCGTCTATGATCAATGTTGTTAATTGGCTTCGGGAAGCCCTAGCTCCCCAAGTAAGTATAACCTGCCTTGTGAATAAATATCTTTATCTTGAATGCAACAATTTATCTATTAGAAAGAGAGTATTAGAAGGTGAACAAATTTTTTATTTAGGGCATGTTATTTTATTTATGAAATGGAAACCCAATTTTAACCTTGATATGTTTGGAAATACTAATGTTCCTATATGGGTCAACATTTTGAATATGCTTGTAGAACTGATTCATAGTAGAATCATCTTACAATTATGGGATAGTATGGGAGGATCTATAGGGTTAGAAAAGGACTACCTTAATTCATCTAAAATTAAAATCCCGATTCAAGTTAAGGCTAATTCAAATTATTTAAAACCCATCAAATTTATTACTAAAAAATCTATATATCATCTTTGGCCGAAAATCTATAGTGGCAATATTGATAGAAAAATCTTTTTACTTTCACTGACTCTCCCAGGTCAGGAAGTAGTTTCTAGATTGATTGATAGTTCGATGACCTTAACAAACTTCTAATAGAGTAGAGGCATCCCTCTAATATCAATACATCTCCATTTATTTTAGATTTCGAGGAGGGAAAAATTGTAGATCTTTCCATTTTTCCATCTATACATTATGCCCTTCCTAATATCTCCTTAAGTGATGTAGGGGGAGGTTTTCATTTTATTAATACAGACTCACAACTCAGGAAGGAAGTAGGCTAAGATAGTTTTAGAACCCTTAATAATCTAACAAATATGATTACTCCCAATTCAGTCTTGGCTACCCTAGAGCATCAAACTCTAGTGAAGATTTTAGTTTCTACAAAGGATTTTTGCACTAATCAAAGGATTAATTCAGACCTTAATATAAGCTTAACTGAGATAAATGATGTTCCAACATATAAGGATAAATGTAATAGAGATAGGGTCTTATCCCCAAGATATAATATGTCATCATATATTATTGATAAGGAGAATAGGTCTTTATCAAATGTAATTGAGCATAATTTTAACAATAACTCAAATTTTGAACCAAATGTGGATTCCCAAGTAGAGAAAGAAGTTGATAGCATTTCTAACTTTATTGGGGAATCTTTGGTTGATGAATTAATGGAACTGTTTATTGATGAGATATGTGATATAGAAGAAGTTGATAGGAAAAAAAGTCTTCTCATCAAAGGGATAATGAAATTAGACTACAAAATGTCACTTTCTGAATTATTAATTGAGGATGAGATGGAGACAAAAAAGTTAGATGGTGATGATTCATTGAGATAGAGTAAGAAGGTTTCTGAACATAAGAATTACTTTCAACATAAATCAATAGGGACAGGTAATATTGTAGGCCAGGTTTATAAAAACAACTCAATTGTGGATGCAGGTATAGTTTTAGAGGCTAGAGAGGAGTCAGTAGCCTTTGCCAATGACATTACTAATAATAAAATTATGGAAGGATTTAAAGAGGGTCAGTCTCACTGTTCTTTGGATCTAGTGCGAAATTTTATTAGTATAAACATTGTAGATGCGAACCTCAATCATAGTATCACAAATAGTAAAGAAGAATTAGACAAGTATGAAGACAAAAAATCTTGTGATGTTGTTGATGGTACTTATGGTAATTCCTCTATTATAAATGAGGAGATAAATGACATTTGTGACTTTCTAGGACTAAATCAGGACCCAGACGATGTACTAGTTTTGAAAGTCATATAATCAACGGAACTTGAGAATGGAATGATAGAAGAAGGAACATACTCCTTTCTTGAGCCCATTTTCAGGAAAAGTTAGGCCTATATACTACCTCTAGGGTAAAATCTTCTCCTAATTTTGCTAAACATTCACTCAAAAGAGGAAGAAAGTCTCTTAAAGATTTGAGGCAGAAGGATGGTCAAGCTTTAGGTCAAGTCAAAATTACTTCTGTTCTAAATGTAGGGAAGGGGAAGTTCCTTCCCACTAAACCATGAAAAAAATTTCATGGAATGTTAGGGGACTAAATGCCCCTAACAAACAACACTTCTTGAAAAAGAGTTTATCCACTTTTGAGGTGCAACTCTTCTTAATTCAAGAAACGAAATTAGATCAGGAAGGATACGATTGCCTTAAAAAAAATTAGGTATGTGGGAAGTGAAAGGTGTAGATTCGGTTGGAGATTCTAGAGTTCTTGTTGTTATATGG
The DNA here is from genome assembly GCA_027943335.1 of Chamaecyparis obtusa. Taxonomy (NCBI): domain Eukaryota; kingdom Viridiplantae; phylum Streptophyta; class Pinopsida; order Cupressales; family Cupressaceae; genus Chamaecyparis; species Chamaecyparis obtusa. Next base: position 317,002 of record BSBK01010887.1, read on the forward strand.
GATCCAAGATTTACATCCTTGGACTTTATTGAGTGTAAGTCTCATTGGATTACGGTTAGGGTTAAACTCTTTAGGAGTCATTTAGAATTTATAATCATCAATATCTATGGGCCAAAATTTCTTCATGAAAAAAGGACTGTTTGGAAGGAAATTAATTCCTGTAGGGTAAGTGCACAAAGATGGGGGACCAAAAAGATGCCCACTTTTCTTTTTGGTCCCCCATCAACCATAGTGCGTATGCACTAAAGCACATGCACCCTATAGGGTGCACATGCTATGGCTTGGGTTTCCCAAGCCTTAGGCTTGGGCAATTCAAAGTATAGCATGTGCGCCCTATAGCGCGCATGCGCTTTGTAAAAGCACAAAATTTCCAACCCTCGTGCGTCCTATGCAAAACCACAAAACTGTAATCCATATTCTTACATAGTGCATGCGCGCTATGGAAAACTAGAAAGAGAGAGAGAGAGAGAGAGAGAGAGAGAGAGATATATATATATATATATATATATATATATATATATATATATATATATATAGATCTATATATATATATATATATATATATATATATATATATATATATATATATATATATATATATATATATATATATGAGAGAGAGAGAGAGAGAGAGAGAGAGAGAGATTTGGGTGAGAGCTAAGCTAAGTCTGTCGTAGAGATGGGGTCGAAACCAAGTGATTTGTGATAAAACAAGTTAAAACCCTTTGGGAATCCTTTTGCCAACTTCAGTTTGACCTTAGAAATCCATGATGGATTGTGGGAGGTAACCTTGCCGAAGGCTTGCTGAATCCTGAAATTTGGCTAAGTCTGGGAATTTTTCGAATCTAGAATTTGCATCTTAACTCCTATGAAGCTGGAACCTATCCCAAACATCCTGAAAGTATTATATTTTATAATTTATACAAATATAACTTAAAGTTTAAGAAATTAAATAAATCAAACTTATACTTATTTAAATCTATGACTTAAATATGGTGCATGCCCTATGGAAGTCATAGATTTCAATAGTGCACACGGGCTATAGGGCGCATGCCCTATAGTGTGTGCGCACTATTCAAATCTATGACTTTCATAGCACGCACACGCTATGAAATTCATATATTTAAATAGTGTGCATGCCCTATAGGACATGCGTGCTATAGGGTGTGTGTGCTATAGGGCATGCATGCTTTGTAAAGCATTTGAATTTACCAATCCTAAGGCTTGGATTTTCCTTGGAGATCCAACCCAAAGGCTTGGACGATTGAAATAGGCCTGAAATGTGTTTTCCAGTAGACATACAAAAAAATGACATCTTTTTTTGTGTGCTCCTCGTCAGGTTTACTCGTGTCTCAAGAACGTAAAAATCAGACGATGTGATATTGCAGATCTCTCTGTTAGCTATCTAAGCATATAATTTATTTTGAATTCTGATTATGTTAAGTTTTTCAACTCTAATTTCTTTTGTGTGTATTTTCATTTTTTGTAAAAAACTAACATGCAGTATTTTGGGCATAGATTTTGGCTCGTTCATCAAATTTTGCAACAAGTTACATTTTTAGGAACTAGACTCCATTCTACACACTTTAAAAAAATAATTTGATTTTCAATTAGTTTTAAACGATTTCTAGGAGGAGCACACAGAAATTTCATGTTTTCAGGATGTGTGCACTTCGTAAATTCATCAAAAAATTACCAAAAAAATCCAAGATAAACTACGTGGTGTTAGCTAACTTCTCACCGAAGCGATTAAGAAATTTTTTTTTAAAAGTTAACATTTTAGGGGGAGCACACCAGACACTATGTTATGTTTTTGGACAAAAAATAGGACCACTTTTTGTGCTCCCCCTTTTTGAGGGCCTTAATTTGCACCATTTTCAAAATAAGTTAGTAGTTTAGGAACTAGATTGAGAGTATTACAACTCTTGTTTTTGTCGCATCTTAAAATTTTGAGTCTAACTATCTTCAATTTCTTGTTGAAGTTCAGATTTTGTTGATTTCAGGAAAAAAGTGGCATCTTATACCCCCTTTTTGGTCCCCCATCTTTGTGCACTTACCCTGTATTAAGGATCTTTCAAATGTAGATATTTTCTTGGGAGGAGACTTTAATGCTATCCTTGACATCAAGGAGAAAATAGGTGGTTCTAAAAATACAACTCGGGCTATGGTTGAATTTAGAGAGTGGATTCAAAATTTAAAGGGTATGGATATACCCCTAGATAATGGTACTTTCACTTGGTCTAATAAAAGATTTGACATGGAATATATAGCTAAAAATTATATAGGTTCATCTATATAGGTGACTTATCATATTTTTCTCTCACTCTCAAGTCGAGTATTATGGCAAATTTTGCATCTAATCATTTCCCGATCAACCTAAGCTTAGAAGAAAATCAGATGCCTAAAAAGAATCCTTTTAAATTTAAAAAGGTGTGGCTGAAAGATGAAAATTGCCTCTTAAGATTAGAGGAATGGTGGAATGAAAGAAATTTCAAAGGCTCTAAAACCTTTATATTAAATGCTAAACTAAAATATATTAAATGATGCTTAATTGAATGGAATCTAGAATATTTCGGTAATATTTTTTATTCTAAAAGAGTTTTAAAACAAGAATTAGGTGACCTTCATGAATAAATTTTTAAGGAAGTTTACAAAAGAGAAAGATCTCTTGAAAAATTAGGATATCCTGGAAAAAGAAGAGACTTATTGGAGACAAAGATTTAGAGAAGTTTGGTTAGAAGAAGGGGATTGAAACACAAAAAAATTTCATAATAGCTCTAAGGAAAAATGAAAATTTAACAGGATTGCTTGCATTAAGAAAGCTGATGGTAATTCAACTAAAGACTCAAAAAATATAGCTTCAAAAGTTATTAGGTATTTTGAAGGTATTCTAAACAACCTAGAAGGATCAGAGAATTACGCAATGTAGAGTTCTTTCCAACATTCCTCATATTGTTTCGCTATAACAAAATAAAATGCTCAATAAAAAATTCACTAAAGAAGAAGTTGAGGTCGCCTTAAACATAATGCACCCAGACAAATCTCTTAGTCTATATGGGTTTCCTACTTTCATTTATCAACAATGTTGTTATTTTATAGGTGATGAAGTTGTATCAGCCTTAGAAGGAATGAGGAATTCTGGAAGGATCCTTCAAGAAATTAACAATACATTTATTATATTAATTCCTAAAAATTCAAACCTTGTGGGCTATGATGATTATAGACCTATATCTCTATGCAATACTTTGTATAAGATTCTCAAAAAGACTCTAGCCAATAGGTTAAAAAGGCTCCTCCTAGATCTCATCTCGGAAGAACAGACATGCTTTGTTCTAGGTAGATCCATCTTGGACGGTGTAATTATAGCCAAAGAAGTCATTCATTCAATCCAACATAACCATTTTCCTAGTATGCTTATTAAATTAGATATTAAAAAGTCATATGATAAAGTTGATTGGAGATTTTTATGTAGGTGTCTAGAATCATTTGGTTTTTCCAAATAATGGATTAAGTTAATCTTTGACTATATTTATGGACCCAAAATATATGTTATGGTTAATGTAAATCCAAAGGGCTTCTTTAATATCACTCAAGTTTTAAGGCAAGGGGATCCCCTCTCTCCTTTTCTCTGTATCATTATGGCAGAAGCTCTAGGTTGTTCCCTCTCTAAGTCTAGAAGAGATAATGTTATTTCAGGCATTAAAATTAATGATGAATTAGATCATGTACCCATCAATAATTTGTAAATGATAACCTTCTCTTTGGTATGGAAAATATAAAAGAATCCAAATAAATTAAGAGCATCTTGGACTTATATTCTAAAGCCTCGGGACAACATATTAATAAGGAAAAATCTAATATTTTCTTTCTTAATATGCCAATATGATTACAATGGGATTTATGTAGAAGCCTAGAATTTAATATCAGAGAATTACGATGTAAATATCTAGGGCTTCCTCTAGATAAAGGAATCAGATCAACTATTTGTGGGATAGAGTTCTTAACAATATCGATAAGAAGGTTGAGTCATGGAAAGGGAAATGCTTAGCAAATGCAAGTAAAGCAATGATGATAAAATCTATCTTATCTGCCATCCCAATTTACCAAATGATGTGCCTTAGCTTACCTAGAGGTATAGAGACATAAATAAATAAGAAATTAAGAAAAAAAATTGGCAGGGATTAGATGATAAAAAAAGATTAGCTTTGATTGCTTGGGATAAAATATGTAAACCTAAGGAGCAAGGTGGATTAAATATAAAGGACATTAAACAACAGAACTTGGCCCTGGGTGCTAAATTGGTCTAGAGAATATATAAAGACCTTCAAGCCAAATGGGTCAAAATTCTTAGGTACAAATATCTAGATGAGAGGGATCACATGAGAATCTTTAGACACAAATTGTCTTTGAATTGTTCTAGGATATGGAACTTCATCTTAGAATGTAGGAAAGTTTTTATAGACTATTTAACTTGGGATATAAGAGATGACAGTCAGGCAATCTTTTGGGAAGATTAATGGGAGGGCTTTCCACCCCTCAACTCTCTCATAACTGATAATTCAACCATAAATCTAATCAAAAACCTCAGGGGTGTATATGTCAAAGATTATATAGAATTCTTAGATAACAATCCGGTTCTAGGGTGGCACTAGAAATCTTTTAAAGATTTGGGATTACCAAAGGCATTAATCAACAAAATTAAAGGAATATTAAGACATAGAATTATTAACCCATCTAATGATGTTGATAGAGTGATATGGGCCAAATCCAATAACAGGGAGTACAACACTAAGTCAGGGTATGAAACATTGACCATTAGTAGATAACATAGTATAGATTTTCCAATTGACTTGTGCTAGAATAAAAATTGTCTGCCTAAAGCAGGGTTGTTTACTTGGGCAACAGTGCATAAAATATTTTTAACCTCAAAGAGAATGTGTTTAAGGTCCTTTTAAATGCATTTTATGTGAAAGAGAATGTGGATCTATTGATCACTTATTTTTGAACTGTGATTTTACTTATAAGTGTTGGACTTGGTTGAATTACAAATTTAATTGGATAACTACCTTCCCAAATAACCTAATGGATTTCCTTAGAAGTTGGCCTCAGAAGTTGGGAAATGGTATGTACGATAAGATATGGATTATTTCTCCTTCGATCGTTATGTGGGAAATTTGGAAGGAGAGAAATAGAAGAATCAGATTAGTTCTTAAACAAAATAGAAGCATGTATAGTGGAAGTAGTCAATAGTCGTAACATGAATGGGAAGAAAGATTTAAAATTTACTTGTGTGATAAAAAAATTAGGAATCAATGGTATGGTTTGAAAATTTCCCCCTTTGTGGGCCAATCAAGATTAGACAAGGCAAAACTTAGATGTAAATGTGTATGGAATCTACCACAGGAAGGTTGGTATAAACTTAATTTTGATGGGGCTTCTAAAGGTAACCTAGGAATGGCTGGAATTGGATATTATATTCATGACTGGTCTGGTAATCTTATAACACATAAAGCTTTACCCCTAGGTATAGCTACGAATAATGTAGTAGAATGCAATGCACTCATAGAAGGATTATTGCTATGTAAGAAACTAAAAATAGATAAGATTAAGATAGAAGGAGATTCTTCCTTAATTATTAATTCTCTTAAAGCTGGCAAAACTCAAAACTAGAGTTTGAATGGACTTATAAAAAGAAGTATGAATCTTTTATCTTTCTTTAACCATTATACAATGAATCATATATACAAGGAAGGCACTCAGTTTGCAAATTCCTTAGCAAACAAAGGAGTTGAAGGAAGTTTCGAAGAGATCATTAATTTTGAGGTGGAGAGTGTTGTTTGTGGTTTCTAATTTAGAGTGTAGGTTTTCCTAATAATATTTTTTTTTTTAAAAATTATTTTCCTTTTGTTTCTTAGCTTCTTTAAATCTATTAATTATAGGCTCTAATAGATATATAGGTAAGATAATAATATATATTGGTTTTATCCATCGAGGCAACATATGGTAGGAATAGGAAAAGGCAAGCATGATAAAGGGTGTCATTTTCAATTCCATTAGTTTTACATTATTCAAATATTGTTAGTGAGCTATATATTCCTATAGATGGTAGAGCATGGATTAGGAGTTATCCAAGTTCCTAGTAGTCTGCATAGAAATGACCATGGAAACTCCAATTAATCTTAGAAGTTCAAAATATCAAGTTGCCTTTGATGGAGAAATAATGATGAGAAGACAAAAGCAAATAATGCTAATTACATATGATATTGCGATTAGAGCAGTTTTCAAAATCCTTGGTAGTGAATTTAGAGAAAACAATAATAAGTATCGGGTTAACTCTGACATTCTAGTCATGTTTATCACCTTTGCTATACAAGTAGATCTAGATATTCAAGCAATAGGAAGTGCTATACACTGAACTTGCACCTCTGATCTCAAGCTCTCGTAGTCTTGATAATCCAGTATAACATGGGAATCATCTCAAGGTTGTGGGACCTTTTGCTAATTGAGATGAGACCTCCAGATTCTAGGCTGGTTCCTCTTGGATAATCACCCTAATTTGCTTCTAACAAGAAAGTAAACTTTGAGGGGAAAGGGATAGAAGGAGTGCATGAAAGGGAAATAACAGAAAGCAAATCTACCTACTAGGTGATGCACCAAAACTAGGGTTTGGATCTCAGTATAGAGGGATGGAATCAATGGAGGAATCAGGTCTAATAAGTCACCACTCACTGGATAGATTTGCATAAGTATTTCATAGGAAGGCTTGGACAGAAAACTCAACCTATGACCTGCAAACAAACATCCTCCTCTGCAACTAGGTGTAGGAATGAGACAAGACTGCTAGGGGCTGTAGCATACCCACAAAATATCTAAATCAGATCAGACACAGTAACACACAAAATTACAGAAAATGAGAGGGACTAGGAACCCCAATTTCCATTGAAAACATGCATAAACTTCAATCCAATAAGAGACAAGCCAAACAAGGAAGGCATGAGGACAAGAAAAATGACACAAAATGCTTTGCAATATTTGTATTATCAATGAGAACTTATAGGATGTGGAAAAATAGAGAGCAGGAAGAAAAGCTACAGATGATTTTCCCAGAAAAAATGACTTTCTTTTTACAAAATGTGAATTATGAGCACTACAGGCTCCAAAAAAGAATATATACACTCTCTACACGCAGGTAGGAATCAAAAATCTTTTAGGGCTACATAAATATGTATTATAATAATCATCCCTAAAATCGGTCACCTCTTATCATAAATGTGCTCTGTAAATATCATAGCCGATCAGATATTTTCTTCTTACGTGTCCATCCCTGAATTGATCATGCCTGCAGGCACAAAAGACCTTACCCTGACAACCCCTACAACCCACTCAGCCATGAATGCTCAAAAAAAATCCAATTGAATACTAGAAAGGACCACAAATGGCTGCTTAAAAGATCTTTGCAAACATTCCAGCAACCACCTCTAGAAATCATCAATCTCTTCAGCTACTCGTACTTGCAAATGTCCTTAGAAGAAAGCCAACAAAAAGGGCCGCACTGCCTTTGAAATGAACCTACTCGCATGATCGCATGAGCTAAAAAAAGGTTCATGCGATCACGTGACACCCCTTTGAAACTGCCACCGTTCTTTGAAAATGTCAACGGTCGCATGATCGCATGAGCCGAAAGGCCTTCATGCGATCATGCGACAACCCCTTTGAAAACTGCCTTGCTGCCACATAAGCACTCGGGACCCGCAAGACACCACACCTGTAACACCTTTCCACGTGGCCCAATAGGAGCTGACCACATTGCTTTGAAAAGGTCAGCGGTCGCATGATCGCATGAGCCCAAAGGCCTTCATGCGATCATGCGACTACTCTTAAAAATCTCCCTCCGCTTTCCACAAATGCTCGGGCCCACAAGATCCACCACGTGTCACTCCCTTACTCATCCCAGCCACTACCCTAGCAAACACCTCGGCACCCCTGGCATAGGACCCACCGCAACCTACATATTCCCATCTAACGGTTGTCGCATGATCTCATGGGATCAGAAGATCCCATGAGATCATACGACCATCGTCAGATCTCCTCACACTTGCACCAATGTAGAAACCTCGGGCCCCACTTACTGTCTGTCGCATGATCTCATACGGTTAATAGGTCACATGTGATCATGCGACTGACTGTGTGATGCTGACTGCTAGAACCGCAAACCACCGCTACCGAAACCACTGATGGTTTGTCGCATGGTCGCATGGGCTCAGAAGAGCCCATGTGATCATGCGACAAACCGCATGATGTTAGTCACCGACCACCACCGAAGATTGACCGCTGATCGGAGATACCACATCAACGGTTGTCACGTGATCTCATGGGATTGGAAGATCCCATGTGATCATGTGACAGCCATCGTATCTTGACTGCACTGGAATGGCCTTAAGCACCAGGACCTGCCTGATCGGAGTTGCACGCTTAGGGTCAAAACACAGAGGATGCTGAAAACACACAGGGTTTTCGAGCAAAGGTCGAAAACACACCAAATTTTCAGAGCGGAGAGGTCGAAAACACATCAAACTTTTAGACCAAAAGGCAGAAACATCCTGAGCTTCTAGAGAGGAGGTCAAAAACACACTGGATTTTTGACACTTGAGCATAAAACACATTGGACTCTCAACATTAAAAGGCAGAAAACACAGAGAGTTTCGACACTTGAGCATTTCCTTTTGGAAAATAGGAACCGTGGCCAAAAATGAATGACAAGAAAATTTTGGGCAACATTTTGGCGACTTGTGCGGGATGTCAGCCTGCTAGACATTGGACCAGTTGCCTTGACATATCCATTGGGCATAGGAGTTACTTCTTTTGAGCACAAAAACTTTTAGAGACAAAAACTGAACCGGGAAGACAAACTGTGCACGGGCACTTCTTGGAAAACAAGGAAAAACTAAACTAGAAAGCTGGAAGAAAAATAAGAAAAACTAACCTAAGCTAACCAGCTACAAAAACCTAGTCAAACAAAGCCATTCACTGGCATGTTGAAATAACTACCCTTTCTCCTCAGGGCGTTGCACTTTTCACGCAGGAGGATAGCTAACAAGAAGGAAGTACACACAGCTGCGTGAAGAACCGATGCACTACCTCTTGAAGGACATAAACTAATTGACTCACCTCCACCAATAGATTTTTATCTCCATTATCCAGGGGTAGATAAGTGATTTGAGCCTGCCTTTGCTGAACTGTAATTTCACCCTCAGCTTTGGCTTCACTTGAACCCTCATGTTTGGACACAAACATGACTGGATCCTTTTTACTGCTGGCCTCCATTCTTGCTAAGTACCTTAAAGGGAAACCCCTGGAAGGAATAAACTTGGGGCTCCCTTTGCTACTTTCAGGCTACGTCTCATTAATAACTTCAGCAAGATGACAAAAATTTTGTCCCTCCATGATAGCTTGCCATAATATTTCTTCTTCTATAGTTAGCGAACCATCCTCTTCATTAGTTGAAACATCCAACAGCTCATCAAAGGTATCGAACTGCCTCACATTCTTGACAATCACTGGCCCCTCCTTATGGTCCAAGAAATATGATTCTTTAGATTCTTCCCCCACTTTATTGCAAACCGGCCTAAATTCCTCAATTAGGACATTATTAGCCTCCTCATCCTGCTCAATGTAAGAAGGCATCTCCTCAAAAAGATTAGCTGAGCTGTCACCTTCTTCACTTTCTTTCTTATCCTGATCCGATTGCTTTAATCCATCTTGATGTAATAGCCTTACCTGCTCCTCATGATTATCATGAAAAAGTATCCCTAAAAGACAAAAATCATCCTCTTCCTGATGGTCTAAAAGTCCTTGAGGTGTAGTGGACTCTTTAAGAATTGGCTTATAGGGCTTTATTTGCTGCAGGATAGGTTCATTATCATCTAGAAAATCAAACCTTCTAGGTATCTCATTTATAGGAATAGGATGAAGTGACTGGAAATCTGAGACAAGGTCATGAATAGGCTCTAAAAATTCATGGAGATTAGGCTCACGTTGACTAAGATTCTGAACTGGAGGAGAGAATCTAAAACTTGGAAAAAAAATAGAAGTGTCAGTGGACCTACCAGGAAAGGAGCTTGAGATTTGGACTTTGTGAGTCTCTTGTCTGGTCACTTGTTGCATTCCATCCTTAGGGGAATGTGCTTGAGAGGCCACTGTCTCCTGTTGCAACACTTTTAACCTTTCTCCATCAGGAAGTTCATGGTTCAAGAGAACAAGCAGAAAATTTGTAGCCTCCTTCCCAAAAAATGGGTTCAGGTGACTACCAACTGCTTTGATGCTTTGTACTGGGAGTGTTCTCCTGACTGGATTATATGGATGGAAAGGCCTCTTTACCAGACTTTGCCTTTTGCTCTAATGCTTCTCCTGATATTGTGGCCTAGACTCCTGATATAGTTGCTCCTGAACTTGCCAATGCTGGTTAGGATTTTGATCCTCTTGTTGATAAAGTGATCCATCCTCCAAATATTGCCCTTTTACAGTGATCAACTCTTTGGTTAAAGCCTGCAACAGGCTCATCATCTCCTTGTTTGTTGCTTGTTGATCGCTTTTCACTTTGAGTAGCTCTTAAGGAAGGTCAACTATGGACTTCCCATAGCTAGTGCTTTCCTGAGGTTCTATTAATGTAGGTATGGTGGTAAATGGAGGCATCTATAGAGGTATAGTAGGCTGAAGATTAAGAGAGATAGGCATGGGTGGTCTTCTATCTATCATCCCTGCCTGGATTAAGCAATTTTCTACTTTGACAGCTAGGTCAAAATTCTGGGGCAATGAGGTACCTCCCAAAGATTGAATCATGACAGATATATCACTAGTTAGGCTTCTCAAAAAATAAAGGAAAGCACAATCTACTGAAGGCCTTATATTAATTGGAATCCTACTCCATGTCTTGAGAAATCTGTCATCAGCTCACGAGGATCTCTCTTTATAACTTGGAGCTGTTCTATTAGAGACAAAGAGTCTGCATTACCCTCAAAGTATTTGCTAAGGAGATCTCCAAGTCTATCCCATGAAGTAAAGGAGCCAACAGTTAAAGTTCTAAACCACTCTAGAGCCTTACCTTTCAGAGATGCTACTAATAATTTGGTGGCTACATCCTCTTGAGTAATGTTGTGTATGCTGCAAATGGTGGTCACATCTCTTATGTGCTCAAAGGCTGTTGTTTGTCCTTCACCTGTGAAATCAGGTATACATTTTAGTGCTGCTAGGGGCACATCATGATGCACTGCAAAATTTAATGGACTACCCTGATTAAAGGGTGCAAATGCAAATAGTCTTGCCATCAGAAGGGTTTATTTTCTTCATAAGCTCTATCAGAAATTGGGTCACTACTCTTAAAACCCATGGAGTCACCAAATATACTTGAGTACTAACCTCTTTAAGGCCTGTATTATGCAATCAGTATATCAGAGATAGCATAACATTTGAAATTGACTTCTTTTGTAGTCCCACCGGGCGTGCCAAAAATGTTATACACTGAATTTGCACCTCTGATCTCAAGCTCTCATAGTCTTGATAATCCAGTATAACATGGGAATCATCTCAAGGTTGTGGGACCTTTTGCTAACCGAGATGAGACCTCCAGATTCTAGGTTTTTTCCTCTTGGATAATCACCCTAATTTGCTTCTAACAGGAAAGTAAACTTTGAGGGGAAAGGGATAGAAGGAGTGCATGAAAGGGAAATAACAGAAAGCAACTCTACCTACTAGGTGATGCACTGAAACTAGGGTTTGGATCTCAGTATAGAGGGATGGAATCAATGGAGGAATCAGGTCTAATAAGTCACCACTCACTAGATAGATTTGCATAAGTATTTCATAGGAAGGCTAGGACAGAAAACTCAACCTATGAGCTGCAAACAAACATCCTCCTCTGCAACTAGGTGTAGGAATGAGACAAGACTGCTAGGGGCTGTAGCATACCCACAAAACATCTAAATCAGATCAGACACAGTAACACACAAAATTACAGAAAATGAGAGGGACCAGGCACCCCAATTTCCATTGAAAACATGCATAAACTTCAATCCAATAAGAGACAAGCCAAACAAGGAAGGCATGAGGACAAGAAAAATGTCACAGAATGCTTTGCAATATTTGTATTATCAATGAGAACTTACAGGATGTGGAAAAATAGAGAGCAGGAAGAAATGCTACAGATGATTTTTCCAGAAAAATGACTTTCTTTTTACAAAATGTGAATTCTGAGCACTACAGGCTCCAAAAAAGAATATATACACTCTCTGCACGCAAGCAGGAATCAAAAATCTTTTAGGGCTACATAAATATGTATTATAATAATCATCCCTAAAATCGGTCACCTCTGATCATAAATGTGCTCTGTAAATATCATAGCCGATCAGATATTTTCTTCTTGCGTGTCCATCCCTGAATTGATCATGACTGCAGGCACAAAAGACCTTACCCTGACAACCCCTGCAACCCACTCAGCCATGAATGCTCAAAAAAAATCTGATCAGATACTGGAAAGGACCACAAATGGCTGCCTAAAAGATCTCTGCAAACATTCCAGCAACCACCTCTAGAAATCGTCAATCTCTTTAGCTACCCGCACTTGCAAATGTCCTTAGAAGAAAGCCAAAAAAAAAAGGGCTGCACTGCCTTTGAAATGAACCTAGTCACATGATCGCATGAACTAAAAAAAGGTTCATGCGATCACATGACACCCCTTTGAAACTGCCACCGTTCTTTGAAAACGTCAACGGTTGCATGATCGCATGAGCCGAAAGGCCTTCATGCGATCGTGCAACAACCCCTTTGAAAATTGCCTTGTCACCACATAAGCACTCGAGACCCGCAAGACACCACACCTGTCACACCTTGCCACGCGGCCCAACAGGAGCTGACCACACTACTTTGAAAAGGTCAGCGGTCGTATGATCACATGAGCCCAAAGGCCTTCATGCGATCATGTGACTACTCTTAAAAATCCCCCTCCGCTTTCCACAAATGTTCGGGCCCACAAGATCCACCTCGTGTCACTCCCTTACTCATCATGGCCGCTACCCCAGCAAACACCTCGGCACCCTTGGCATAGGACCCACTGCAACCTACAGATTCCCATCTAAGGGTTGTCGCATGATCGTATGGGATCGGAAGATCCCATGAGATCATACGACCACTGTCGGATCTCCTCACACTTGCGCCAATGTAGAAACCTCGAGCCCCACTTACTGTCTGTCGCATGATCTCATACAGTTAATAGGTCGCATGCGATCATGCAACCGACAGTGTGATGCTGACTGCTAGAACCGCGAACCATCGCTATCGAAACCGCTGACGGTTTGTCACATGGTCGCATGGGCTCAAAAGAGCCCATGCGATCATGTGACAAATCGCATGATGTTAGTCACCGACTGCCATCGAAGATTGACCGCCGATCGGAGATACCGCATCAATGGTTGTCGCGTGATCTCATGGGATCGGAAGATCCCATGTGATCATGCGACAGCTATAAGATCTTGACTGCACCGGAATGGCCTTAAGCACCGGGACCCGCCTGATCGGAGTTGCGTGCTTAGGGTCAAAACACAAAGGATGCCAAAAACACAGAGGGTTTTCAAGAAAAGGCCAAAAAAACACCAAATTTTTAGAGCGGAGAGGTCGAAAACACACCGAACTTTCAGACCAAAAGGCAGAAACATCCTGAGCCTGCAGAGAGGAGGTCAAAAACACACTAGGTTTTCGACACTTGAGCAGAAAACACACTAGACTCTCGAGATTAAAAGGCAAAAAACACAGAGAGTTTTGACACTTGAGCATTTCCTTTTGGAAAACAGGAACCGTGGCCAAAAATGAATGACAGGGAAATTTTGGGCAACATGAAGACTATGCAGAAGGCTTTTCAAGAAGAAGTTTTTAAAGGAATTGGATAAAGTCCTGGGAAGTATCAAGTAGACTTTACCATTCCTAAGCCTAAGCATTATAACCATTTCTACATCAATCAAAGAGTTGTTCCAACCTTTCCAATTCTTGAGGTAGAGGATTGGGGTATATATATTGTAGAAACCCCAACAATAAGAAGAAATTTTGATTTTCTTATGTTCTTTACACACTTGAGTACTCTTTCTTATCCTAATTGGGTAGAGAGCTTTATCATTGAAGATGATATAGGCCTTAGAGTGGATTGGGATGACAAGAGCTTAGTAGATTCCTCTTGTTCTCAACTTTTTTTATAATCGTATGTAAGATCACTTGCAATAAAGGATACCTAGTTTAACTTTTGTAATGATCATTTGTCAGTTTTTGTGATTATTTAGAATAAATTTGATAAAGTATGGTTATTTTAGAATAGATTAATCTTATTTGCACATATATTATTTTATTTATATATATAACTATGGACTACATAGATCATATCTTATATAGACAAATAATAAAATATATATATTATACTTCAAGATTATATAATCTAATTACAGATGTATTTTATGGAGTATAAGGACACATTCAAACCCGATCAAATTTGGGCCAATTATCATTGAAGTATATCTTAGACATATATTTTAATTCACCTTGGCTGATTTGAATCATTTTATTAGGTTATTCGACAAGATTAATATTTATTTCCTTCTTTGTGTTTATATCAACTCTAGTTTGTACCCATAGGAAAGATTTGAAATAGATATTATTGCTAAATTAGCATATCTTTACACACTAGTACATTTGAGTCCTTTTTTCGATGGCTATGCGTCACAATTTTTACACTAACCTATCAATCAAGTGACACAAACCGTTGTTGCAATTTTGGTGTCAGAATCACTGATGGCTAGGATGTCTGTCATAATTATGACAAATATGGCCATCGCAAAATACATAGGAAGAGGGTCGGCCAACATGGTCAGAGATGGTCAACATGTTGTCGAGATCACATTATGATTGTTGCAATTACAACAAACATGACCATTGCAATATGCATAGGAAGAGGGCTTTCCAACATGGTTAGAGATGGTCAACATGCCATCAGTACACATTATGATTATTGCAATTATGATAGATATCTGACATATATGTTGTACATGTGACGTCTAGCTATTGGATATTTTTGACAGCTGGACGTCGCATGTAGTGCTTTGTCATTGGTCATTCTATGAATACCGTCACAATTGCGATGGTATGTTGTATTTTAAAACATGGAGTGAGACCTTAAAATATTGAGCTTCTCTTTGTTTCGAGAATAGTTTAACATTCTCTACTTAATAGGGCCAACCACGTGAAGCTGGAAGCTCATCTGGCCTCTCCTAGGACCCTCTTATGACCCTTTACGACACTTTAAGACCTATAAGATGTATTCTTAGGGATCGTAAAGGGTCATAAGGGGTCGTGGGACACAACAGGTGAGAAACATAAATGTAGGCATCATGGTCACAATTGTTTGGAGACACAACATAATTGAGTGGTATAGCCAGATGATGCAACGCAACCACTACTCCTTCGGTTCCAAGTTGACACTGCAGGATCCAAAAACCCTAGATAACAAATAAATTTAGAGAGAGAAGGAGGGCCATAATGACTAAAATAATATAGGAACCCTATATTATTTTGGTCGTTATGGCCCTCCTTTGTTTTTTGGATTCCGTAGTGTCAACTTGGAACTGGAGGAGTAGTGGTTGTGTTGCATTGTCTGGGTATACCATTCAATTATGTTGTGTCTCTAAACAATTGTGACCATGATATCTACATTTATGTTTCTTAGCTTTTGTGATATCTACATTTATGTTTCTCAGCTTCCGTGTTTATGTGCATGTTCTTTATGTGTTTGGCTTCTCTCCCTCACATCCAAAATAAGATTTTCCCACTCTGAATCGAGAATGCACGTGCAACTACGTAGAATATGCATGGATAATAGGTGGAGCTGAAAAAATGCACCACATTTACATTTTTTTAATAGGTCTATAATTTTTTTAATTTATAGACCATTGTGAACATTACATCTCTGGCAGCTATGGGCAAGAGAATGTCCTCAACAAGCTAGCAAATAAAAAGTCTTGATTTGCTTGCATGCTAAGGACATTACCCTCGCCTATAAGAGTAAAAATTTAGGGGATAAAGGGATGGAAGGGGACATGGATTTTTCTTGAAAGGAAATAGGTGTCATCCATGTTATTGTTTTGGGATGGTTTATTTCTAGAAATGGGTGCATTATTATTTTCATATATAAAACCCAACTGTTGAAGAAAATATTTTAAAAAGTTAGATTTGGAATTTTTATTCTTCTTGGTTGATCTTGTTTGTGAAACCACATTAATGTTTGAAATTGAAGAATTTTTTGGTTGAATATGTCCCAGAAAAGTTTGATCATTGATCATACTTGATATGTTTAAACTTGTTCTTGTTTGAGAAAAACTTGTTTGATTTGATGACATAAAAGGTTGTCCATTAACATGAAATGTTCTTGGAGGAAAAATTGTTTGTGATCTTGGTATTGTTTGACTTGTTTGCATGATCGGCACAAGAGGTTGTGAAATTGTTTGAGGGACACTTGGTTGCATTGGAACAAAGATTGGATCATAACTAGGTGGAGGTCCCCATTGATTTAAACCATGCTCTAGTTGAAAACTTTGATTTGAAACTTGGTTGAATGATTGATTTGAAATTTGATGGCATGGCATTTGATTTGAGATTTGATTGAATTGAGCATGATTTGGGACTTGGTTGAAAAAAAATTTCTCTTTAACGTGATTGGATTGGATTTGATTGAGCTTGGCCTATACTTCATCTAGTTGTAAACTAAGTATTGGTATTTTTAATCTTTCAATGATAGCTTTAATGTTAATTTCACCCAAATCATCTTCACGAAATTTATAGAGTTTGGATGTATCTCTTCTAGTCTTTTCAGCAGCTTGGATTTGTTGTTCTAGAAACTTAATCTCTTCCTTTGATTTTTCTATCAAATTTTTAATCAAGTGTGTATGAGATTGATGTGATTGATCATGTGAGAGTATCATATATCTTGGACTAGGAAGTTTTCAGATTCCTTGTCATGAGGGGTAAATTGTGTTTGGGTCAAAAGGTTGTTGGGTCTCTTGTCTAGAAAGGTACATGATATTTGGGTCACAACCTTGTATTTGAAAAGGTATACCTTGTCTAGGATCAAAGTATGCTTGTGTGTACATGGATTGATAGGAACCTTGTTGCCTAATTGACATGATGACCTAAATGCAAAATACAACTTAGGAGATATACAAATACAAAACTTTTTTGGATTTGTACGGTTTTGAAAACTTGGGAATGCAACCTAAGGTATGCAAAGATTTTTTGAAATGATGTGAAAATGCAACTTAGGAAGATATGCAAATGCAAAAAAAACTAGGATTTTCAGGATTTGGAATGATTATGCAAAATGCAACTATGTTTTTGGATTTTTAAAGGATATGAAAATAATAGGATTGTGAAAAATGCAACTTGATTTTGGATTTTGAAGGTTTTTTGAAATGATATGAAGATTCAACTTAGGATTTGGACTTTGAAAATGTAAATTATGCAAACTATGTTTTTTGGAATTTTTGGAATTTGACAAAACCTTTGGAAAATACAAATCTAAGGGTATAACCTTAGGAAATTAAATAGGGATCTTTACTTTAAAAGGGATCAAAAGGAAAAGGACAATTTGATAAAAGGGACTAGGTCAAATCCAACATGACAAAGATGGAGTTTGACAAAAGTACAAGAGGATAATTTTTTATAAAAGGGATATTGGGACTAAGTCAAGATCTTGTTTTCAACAACATAAGGAGAGACTCTAAAATTTGGATTTTTGTGAGATTTTGCAAAAGCTTTTGAAGGTTCTAAATGCAAAATATAATAGGACTAAAATGAGGACAACTTAATGCAAGGACTTGAAATTGAAAATGCCAAGAAAGGAAAGATAATGCAATGTATACAAAGGTTGCAAAATGAGTATGATATGAGGATGCAAAATGAGGATTAATCATGGAAAAGATTACTCTAGGATTGGAACAAGGCTCCAAGGCAAATGTTCAAAAATTTCATGTTCACAATGGTTTTGAATTAAGGTGTTTGTGACCAATGAATGTTTAGGGAACTTTTGAAAAGTTTTGCAAATATTTTGGAATGTTTTGAAGGGTATTATGAATAATTTGAAAGTATTTTTGGAAATTTATTGCAATTTTTGAACACTCACATAAGACACATCAAGAAGAATGTTTTGAAAGTCTTGATTTGCTTGCATGCTAAGGACATTACCCTCACTTGTAAGAGTCAAAATTATGATGTTCGTGATGGTCTATAACTTAAAATACCTAATTAAAGATCTCTATAAAAAATGCATACATGTTGCATTTTTTAGCTCCACCTAATATCCAATGCATATGAATTGAGATTGCATATTGAACTAGGTGCCTCCTTCTGCATTGTCTAAAACCAAGAGATTGTCACAGTTAACATCTAAAACCATTATTGAACTTTTGTTATAATTAAAAACTACATTAATACTTATTGTATAAGTTTGAACCAAATGAATCAACTCATCCTCTCTCTCATCTATATTTGAGGAGTCTAAGGTCGAATCTCTGCCAATTGAGTTAACTCTCTTAACAGTGCACGAAGGACCTTTTGCAGTGAAACTACATGATCAATGTCTGATGTAAAATCAACAATGAATGGATTCTACTCATACTGTTGCTCCTCATGGACTACTTTTTCCTTTCCCTTTTTTTGATCAGCACTCGTTTGTGAGAACAACATTATTAGCACTTTATTTAAAAGCAATCCAAAATAGTAGTGAAAAATAAAACATAAAAAAATATATGCATTAACATTTTTCTTGTATGTGCACTTGTACAACAACAATGAGTTTTACTTGTCACGAAGAAGAAGTCCCAAAATGGTTGATGGTGATTGATGAAGAAGATCTGGAAATGATGATTGATCCAATTCAGATTGGTGCAATATTTTCAAATCTTCTTCATAATCATCATCAACATGGCCAATTTTGCAAAACTAATTCTGCATACTCCTTATTTTGTTCTAGGTTGATATTGTCAAACATGGTCTTTCTTGAATGAAATGAATCGTTACTTGTACATTGACTAGAATGTTGGTGGAAGAAGGATGATTTGTTTGCAACGTGCAGATACAGACACTGAACAACCATGTTCTCAACTCTAATTTTCTCAACACAAAGGGACATTTATCATAGTCATAGAAACATGATTATTTTAAAATGGAATACACCAAGGAGTAACATCAGAAATATTGACCATTTACAATCATGAACAGTAAACCTAAATCAAATAGCTCATTTTTTTATCAGCATGTGTAGTCTCTATGTATATGAAAAATGAATGAAATATCAAGCTAAAATAAAATAGTGAACAAAAATTCAAATTCAAGGCCTAATTTATCAAGAGCAACAAACAATGTGGAACCCCACAATCAAAAAAAGAAATACGCTTTATCAACAATGTTCAAAATCCTATCACCAAGCACAGACATAGGAAATCAAAAAGGGACAAAAGACAAGAAATAAGAAAAATCATTACGACTAAAGAAAAATCATTAAGACTATAGAAAAGTAAGTTCTAGAAATGGACGGTTCTGATGCTTTTCCATTACAACAATTGATAATTCATCATTTGGTATATGAATAGGTGAAAAACATGCAGATTTGACCAAACATTACTAGGGACTAGACCCAACAACAAATGGACTTGTGATTATTTTCATAATAGTACATGTGTTGCTGGGTCAGCTCCCAGTATTGCTTAGGCAAATATGCATATTCATCACCTGTGCATATGAAGTGGCTCTAATGGCATATACATATACTACAAAAATTGATTGGGACAATGGAATTTACAAAGTAAGAAAAGGTGATAGGATCAATCAAATAATCAAAAAAAGAAACACGCTTTGTCAACAATTTTCAAAATCATTAGGACTATAGAAAAATCATTAAGACTATAGAAATTCAAGTTCTAGAAATGGATGGTTCTGATGCTTTTCCATTACAACAATTGAGCATTCAGCATTTGGTACTTCTTGGTGTAGTCTATTTAAGTATGACATGCACAAAGTATTCCATTTAGATATGTTCAGAAATTTTCCAGTAATGATTTGGGGAACGCAATCATGCAAAGTATTCTCTAATCACACAACCAATGAATAAAAATTAAAATGCCAATTTCTTTAAAAATTGAAATATCTCAAGTAGACAAGATTCTCAATGGAACTAATTTGATAATATATAGATACAAATAGGATATTAGAGTTGATCAACCTTCACCTGTGCATATAAGAGTTGACCAGAGAAGGTATATACACAGGTGAGAAACATGTAAATTTGACCAAGCATTAATAGGAGCTAGACCCCACAACAAATCAACTTGTGATGATATCTCCCCTACACTCCCCTTTTATCAAAATCATGCCTACACTACCCAAATACCATTTCCCAACTGGTTTGCAACTTCCTTTAACCAGTTACAGTCAGTTATGACTTTTGCAATTAGTTTTTATTTAATATTGTTGTCTAGTTGACAACATAGATGTCAATTCGACCACTCAACTTTTTTCATTGTATTAAACTTTTCAAAAGGATATTATGACTCTATCCTAACACTCAAAATTCTTAAATCACTCTTAAACCCCATAAAACCCATACATGAGCCTTTTAGGCCTATTTTGCCAATTTTAGGCAATTACATCATTTAGCCACTTTTAGTGCTCTTGACAACTTTAAAAGGATCTATTGGCCACATTAAAAACATTATGGAACTTTACAGGTCATTAAACCCTTCATCAACCTTAGGATCCACAAATGACCCCCAAGGTACACTTTATCCCCCAAATTCCATTAAGGCTTACAATGATTTGATCCTTTATAGAAGGATTCACATACAATCCAAAACATAAGAAAAAAATATTTAAATAACAATTATTGGTCTCATTAACATCACTCTAAATTCCCTGTTAACATCTAAAATTCATTCATCATTCATCTATTAATAAAATGTAACATTCATGAATTATCACAACATGCATTAACACATAAGATTAATTAGCATGCATTAACACGTATTCATTAGCATTCATAAGACTCATTAGCATTCATTAAGACATCATAACATTCATTAACACATAAGATTAAAACATTGAGACATAAATATCAGTCATTATCAAATAAATTTCATAAATGAGAATCATTTCTTTTTTGACTTTTTTTTTTTGCTTCCCTAAATTGTTGCAGAGGCATATCCATCTCGGCATCATCATTTATTCTTGCCCGTGCATGTAATCTCACTATCCTTTGCAAAGGCAGGTCCTCTGCAATAACAAATAAAATGGTTAAATTAAAAACATATTATCATAATTGGGGTTAATTTAAAAACATATTATCATAATTGTTACAAGCATTTCAGTACTTTAAAAAACCTAAACGTGACACTCTTTACCTTGTCCAACCACATCTTCTTTCTCGGTGGCTTGAACCTCAACACGCTCATCGGGAACAACCTCTACATCCCATGCAACTGCAATACAAAATATTTTATTAATCCCAACACATTATAATTAAATTTTTATTACTATGCCAAATTCAATTTAAAATGTTTAATTATATTAATAAATCAATAATCAAAACTCGAATAGAAAATGTATACCTTGAGTACTACAATGCACATTCGAGTTGATGCCTCTATTGTGCTCAGATGGTGTTTCAAGATTGGCAAGCTACATTCCAATGTAAATAATTAGTGCATTTATCAACAATATATACATATAAATAAGAGACAAATACTGAGAAATGTTAATCATTCAATTTAATACATATAAATATATTCACTTTAAAGTTTAAAAAAAAAATATAATCATTCTTTCCTTACTTAAAACAAATATATTCACTTTATGTTGGAACTTAACATCAAATACAATAATTGGTAAAGTGTTCAACTTGAAATAAAAATCAATTGGCTTGTTTACCTTATCGAAAGATCCACCAAAAGAACCTTGTGCACTCATTAATCAGAATCATTCAGCCACGACTGTATAGCCTTGTTTATAGCCTATTTTCTTGTCCTCTTCTAAAATCTTTTGTTTGAACTCCAAGCCCTACATTTTTTCTTGGTATCATGAATTTTTGTTATAGTTAATTTCATCAAAACTAACTTGATTACAATTTATAAATATTTGCATATGATTTTTCATTTACTATTACTTACAATTCGTGCAGCAAGTTTTGAATATCCACCCAAGCCGAGCTTGTGTTGCCCATGCTTTTGTTTTCTTTCTTTTGTTGCCTTTGATGTGCCAGGCAACCTATGTGATGTTTGAAATATGTTAGATCACATAAGTACAAAGAGTAAATAGTACATAATTTCATTATTAAGATTATCATGTACCTTCTTTCCTCAGGTGATACTATTTGTCCACCATGTCTTGTGCGTCTCTCAAGTGCATCCCTTTTAATATTCTCCCACTCATTAATAGGAACATAGGGGGGCCTCATAATAAGGGTTGTGTTCTATTTGGGTCATGTAGTTGTCTCTAATATACTTAAAAGTTTGGCCCTCTTTCTCAAGGAACCTAAGTCTTTGAAAGACGTTGGGTCCAAAAAGTTTTATCATAGAGTCAATGAGTTTATCCTTTAACTCTTTATCTTGTAATTGCAACCTTTTAAGAAAAAAAATTGTTAGATTCATAAATGAAGTGAAGCTACCTTTTAATATACTTGAAGAAAGGGATGAAAGGAAATCTGATCTAGCAATGAAATCAAAATATGATACCTTGTGCATATGGTTGGCCTGAAATGCGCAAACATTCATCATTAAGTTTTTCATAAAATAGATTATTCCCTGCAAAATAATAACGGGATTATTAGTTATTGCAAGGGACTGCACGGGGGGTTAGTGCATTACATTATGAGTATAAGATTGTATAGTAAAAGAAATTAGGATCAATCTTTGAAGTACTTGGAAGTTGGGCTACTCTCACGGGAAGTCCATCTTCAATGCTCATGAGCAATTGATCACAATTCTCTATTGTTCCCGTACATCTAACACAAATACATCCAGGAATTTCCTCATTGCCTCCTACATAAAATGAATCCAATATTACAAAATGCCCCCTAAGAAAGAATAGTTCAAGTGAAATAAACACATGATAAATGAGAGAGAAAAAGAGGAATCTACTTACCAATAATAGGTGTTTCCATCGCATATGTGGCCATGCTACATGTTGTTGACATTGCATGTAGTACCCCGCCCCTAGCCCAATTTTATAAATGTTAAGATTACTTTAGGATGATAGATTAATTATTAATGCGTATGATTTTACTGACCCCATACTTTCATGTGAATAGTTGATGTGTTTATTTTATATTTTTATTTGACGTACCTAATGTTGTTGAGGGATGGAGTTGTAGTTACTTGCTTGCAAGATCCACACAATCGGTCGATCCCCACCATTATCTGTTATATATTTATATATGTATGTACATGCGGGTTTTGTATGTAGATTTGCAAGTACCTGGCATCGACTTCCCTGAATTTTCAGGATGAGCATGTCCTATCGCAATATCTCAAATGGTAAGAGAGGAGAGATAATACACAGATCCAAAACCCTAACCTAAGCCTATTTATCCTAGGTATTGGATAAGTATCTGTTGACTACCTTACCCGAATATGTCAGGATGATATAATTTGTGGATCCCTTCCTTGAGCTTGTTTGTTTTATTTGTTGATCTTAATTTATTTCTTTTTGAGTATGTGATTTTTCTATAGTCATGGTATTTAATATTATAATTGAAAAATAATATTAAATTTAATTCCTATGCTTATGTGTGATTATTAATTGATTAAAAATCAAATATTAGAATATTTAGATTTAATTAATTAATTGTGTGAAATTAGGATTGATTATGTTCCATTAAATAATTAAATAATTAATTACATGATTTAACTTTGTTTTGAATATTAAATTATTTAATGAGAAATTATAATATTTACATGTGCTTTATTAAGTATGAATGAGATTTGTTTCAAAAAGGTGACAACTTGTCTTTAGGAGTCTAAGTTGAGTTGTGCACAATTAAAAGATATTTTTAATTAATAATTAGGAATTTCTTTCAACTTAAGAGTGGGAGTTTGAATAGAAAATGTCTAAATGAGTCATTTAGGGTTTGCATGACTAGTGGAATTGAATCCCTAATAGGGGGAATTTGCATTCATTTGGAGAGAATCAAGTTGTTGGAGATTTGTGGAGAGAGTTCTTGGAGAATTTTAGACATTTTTGAGAATTCTTGAGCTTTGTGTGTGTGCTTAAGTGTTCGGGAGAGGATTGCTTGCATCTAGATTTGGGCTTTGCATACACTATTTTTCAGATCTGCAGGGTTGAGTTCTTCTGTTGACAGATCTAAGAGTTTCATCATCTTACATGCATTCTATTACAGTTTCTAGCATTGGAATTGAGGTAGGGTTTGAAGAAACCTTCTTGTAATTTTATCTGTAGTATTTTCAATATTTTAGTATGCTTGGAATGATTTATTGTTATAGATCTATTTTCAGTTTTGCTTTCAATTTGAGTGTTAATAAACCCTTAGATTCTTGGCTTTTAGATTATTTTATGCCTTGGCATAGTAGGGTTATGCTGTCAAAATTTCGGGAGGAAATTCACTATAGGAACCTTAAAAAATGAAAAAATTAAACTAGCTATAGTGTAAACTATTGAATAGAGAAAATAAATTAATGGGCAATTGAGAAAAACCAATTTTGGCATGGAAAAATGCATTCTGGGTAAAAACACCCAATCTCTGTAAAAAATGACAGTTAGAAAATAATACCACAGTAAAAACAAAAAAATAGTTTGTTTACAAAGGAAAGGTAATTTTAATAGTAAATGGAAAATACATATGTTTGCAAACAAAAGAGAAAAGAAGACAGAATAAGGAAAAAGACAAATTACTATGTAGAATTCCAAAAATAGATCATGTTTCCATTTCTGGTAAAAAACTACAGGCTCTTTATTTCCGCTTTTTGAAAATGCCTTCATTACTAAATAAAAATATAACAAAAGTGTAAGGCTTTTGCTAAAGTGTGTTTATATATTTTTTATTGTAAAAAAAAATTAGCAATGTTAAAATTCATAATATATATTTATTTTATGGCAAGTTGTGTTTTTTGTTTTTTTTTAAGTTAAAAAAATATTTTAAAATTTTTTTGGGAAGGGCACCCCGTACCCCTCCCTTGGTAGCCGGGCCACCTGTCGATGGTACCACGATGTACCGTCGACAGAGTAGGCTCTTGTAATACCTTAAAATTGGCACCTATTAATTTCAATTAATTTTGGTACATTATCATCAATTTTACATCTCCAAAGTCCTAGTTTCCTAGGCAATTTTCTCTCTCCTACCTGACTTAATTCGACTTGATGTCAATTGCAAAAACCCTAAATTGCATTAATCAAATATTAAAATTAATTCCTAAAGTATTCAACTTTTATTAGCTAAATTACCCCTATGATAAATTAATTTAATCCTAAAGTCCTAAGTGCTTGGAATTAAATTAAATCCACCCCATTTGGCTAATATACATGAAAAGGGAATTAATAATTACTTGTTATTCGAATGGACACTCCTTTTTGAAATAACAATTCATAATATTCGAAAGGTCACCCTGTGTGGCAATTTCTATTCTTTTAATTAAGTAATTTATGCATTTTTGTCTCAAATGGGAATGAAGAGTCAGGAGTTTCAAATCAAGAACCCCTTCATTCTCTTCCTAGGCTTGTCTATTTAATGAACCTCATTTCTTCATTCAAAGAGAGCAATTTTGAGAGTAATTAAACTATAGTCTTTTTGTGTCTCAAATTCCATTAATTCAAATCTTTTTAGTTTAATTTTCATTTAGTTTAATATTGCATATTCATTATAGTTATTTTACTTATTTGCTCATAGCTTAATCTCATATTTCTTTCAAGTACTTTAGAATAATCTATACTTCATATTTTCTTTCCAAGCTATCTAGATTAATATCATATTTCTTTCAAAGCATCTTAGATTAAATTGCACTCATTCTAGTTTAATTTTAGTTTTTACTTATCATTATAGCTTTTGAAAATCCTCCATTGTAGAACTGGTCTTATGGTTTTTGGCTCTCATTCTGAGAGTAATCAAATACCCCGTCTACATAGGAGGCAACAGGTCGCTTTGCCATGGATTTCGGATTGAGTAATTCATACTCTCTCTCATAATTTGATTATGTGAGTAATGACCATGTTGCGTGGGTAGTTGGATTAGAGGTCCACATTCGACTATACACATTTTGGCGCCCACCATGGGGCAGAAAGATCAATTTCTAGCCTCATTCTCATTTTTTTCTAACAAGAAATTTAAGCTCTGTCGTGCGTCCATACTGTCTATGTATATATTCTTGTGTGAGAATCCAAAGCATGTCGCATGAAGTTTCACTCCCTATAGCACTCTCTCGCACAAGCTAATGCATCCTCGCGCAGCACCCTATACTTTCTCGTGTGTTGTGGAGTACTTCCTCGTGCAAGATTTGGATACAGTGTTTTAAAATTTTCAATTTCTATCTTTCCTATTTCATATTTCTGACAGTTTCATGTTTAGTGTTGTTTATTATTTCTCTATTATTTTCACAGCGTAACATTTTTTTGCAGGATGTTTGACCAAGAACATAAAACATGTTAATGGTTTGATTGCAGGATGATAGTTGAAGACTTGCTAAAATGTTGTGTTTGTTTCTTGCTTTCATTCACATAGTCTAAATAGGGCTTCGTTAAAATTTCTTGAGGATTTTGATAGTGAGTAGGGAATTTGGCTCTTCATTACATGGAGGTGATGACCATGAATGAACTTGAAATCCTAATGATCTTACTAATATGACAAATTCTTGTGGAAGCGGAGAAAGGTAATGAATCTTTACGCTTCTATTTGCCAAGGGATTATGCTCTTCTCTCTTTGAGAGAAACAGAAACCCAAAAGCTTGCAGATGTGGTGGAGTGAAGCTAACTTGGTGATGAATCTTCTTGATGTGTTTAGGTGAAGTGATGAGGTAGAGAAGTATGCTCTTCTCTCATTGAGAGAAACAGAAAATCAAACCCTCGGATCTAAGCCAAGTTGTGTCACCTTTAGAGGGTCTGCCAGAAGTTGAACCTCTGGGAACAACCCAAGTGAATACACACCTTTCACTAGTGATTCTGCCTCTCTCTAATAAAGAATGTTTTGTTGAGTCTAAAGACTCCAAAACCATGTTAGCTTCCTTCTCAAGACTTTGACTATCATCTTGAGAAGGTTCTGTCTGTTATACTGAGCGGCGCCTCTACTAGCCCTACATGTGGGGGTGTATGACTTTCGAGTGTTGGTGTGGCTGCGAGGCCTCAACCTTGTATCGGGGGTACCAAAGGTTAGCATGAATGGAAGCCTATTAAAAACTTTCCTTAGCTAGTGGCCTACCCGGTTCACCTCCGAAAGGAGTCATAATCTTTGTGGAGGGAGGGGGAAGAATCTCTCCTATGGATTCCCATCATAGGCATACACCTGGATGCTTGAAGGTGGTTGCAACACTGGCCCCTGCTACAAGGGTAACCTTTGAACATACACTATTGAATCCTTGAAAACATCAAAAACATGGGTGCCCTCTAGGGGATGACACGGCTATGTGAGGTGCACGTATGTGCATAAGCAATGGGGTAAAGGTTTTGGCTTCTCACCATTTTTTTGTAGGACTAAGCTATGTGTTTGTTATTGAGTCTTAAACATTGTCCAATCATTATCAAACAAAGTCTCCCTTGATACTATCAAGTTGCTTTGTCCTTGATAGGTCTATTAACAACTGCTTCTTGTATCACAACTGCTTGATTTCAACCTTTGTGTCTTTAAAAGAATGCTTGAAATCCCAAAATGAGATTGTTGATTAAACTGTTCTTCAAACCTGTCAGGAAACTAGATTTTTTGTTAGACATCAATTCAGGTTGTACCTCAAAATTCAACTTTAACCTCAAAAATTGTGTCAGACTGTCAAATTTTGCACTTTTCTCGCGTGAAGTTTTACTCTTCAAAGCACTTTCTCATGCGAGACTTTGTTCTCTCACATGAAGGTTTGTGTTCTCTCACACGGCCTGGTACTATCTCACATGAAATTGTAGCCCAGTTTTCAAAAATAGAGACCTATTTGCCATTGACTGTTTGACTTTTTATCTGATCTACTTTTTGTCTAAGGTCTGTTTTCCTATTTTCCCATCGTTCACTGTCAGAAACTGGTTGTCTCGAGTTAGGAATCGATCGATCTTTTCTTTGACTCATGTCGTCTCTCATTGGTTTATCTTATCTCTTTATGCCTTTTGTATCTCGTGTTGCGATAGTCTTATCTTGGCTATTCTAGCCACCTCTTTTGATGATTCATACCAGGTCCATCTCGCATCTTTGTTGTTCTAGCCTTTATCTTCTTTGTGTTGTTCTTAGAGACCGAGTCTAGCATTATCCTGAGTCCTCTCTCATTTCATATTCATCTATGACTATCATGACTAGAAGTGGCAAGATTTATCCCATTCAGAATACTGATCAAGGTAGAAGCGAACCTCCTAATCAAGAAATAGATCATCCTGAATCTGTTGTGAAATCTGAACTTTGTGAGATATCCTCGATTTCCTCATTGAATACTTTGAAAGATAGTCTATCTCAACCATCACCTCTGGTGTTTCAAGAGTGTTTTAATTTGTTGTTTGAAGCGCAACCTGGTTTCTCATTTCAAAAGCAAGATAACTCGTTCTTCCAAGACAACTCATTGTTTCACAACTTTGGAAGACATCTTCCTCAGACTAATCCTATTATCGTACCTATTGATCCTATTGAGAATAATCCTATCATTGAACCTAGTGATATTGTTGACGATATCTTCTCACCTGAATTTGTTAAATCTTTTGATCCTATTCATTCACCAAATGTTACCGTGGTCGTGCCCTTTCAGCACTGGACATATCATTTCACTGAGAATTCATGTACTACACAAGCCTACAGCAAGATGGGAGATCCATTTGACTTTCAATCGGGCAAGTACAGTCAAACCTTTGATCAATCTCAAAACAATCAATATCATGGTCAATCCTCTAATGACCCACGTCATGCTCAACCTCAAAATGAGTAGCCTCATGGTCAATCTCAACATGACCAAAATCAGTCCCACAATGATGATCAATCTTGAAACAAACCTCAAGGTGATCGACAATCTGCGTACTTCTATCATCCTCCTTTTGATCAAAACCAAGATGATCAGCAACAAGATCAGATTCTGAGTATTTATGAGATTCTTGGGAATGAAATTGAGGTGATAACTCAACAAGATATAGACGTTTCCAAAGCTAATAAGGGTCTTATTAAAATGATGGAGATCCTTCTCCTAGAGGAGAAAGAAAAATACTTCCTTGAGTTAGCTAAACAAGGGGCCAAGTTACCCCAAGACTATCAAGTTGAAACACGCATAGATAAGGAAGAAGAAACTGAGACCGCAAAGTTGCAAAAGATGGTCTGAGATATGCAAGATCAGATTAGTCAACTTGTGAAGAATAAAGATAAACCCGCTCAACAATTTATGATGGAAAGTATTTGTCCTTTCCCTTTTGACAGAAGTCTTCATATGCCATCTTTTCCCAGAGGTGTGGAACTCCCTAAATACGAAAAATACTTGGGTGCAACCAATCCCCAAGATCACTTAAGGGAGTTTGGCACATTGTCTATGGAATTTATGCATGATCAAACATATCTTATGCGCTTGTTTCCTTGTAGTTTGGGCAGATCAGCCATGGAATGGTTCTCTAGATTGCCTACTAGTATTAAGACTTTTGACGAAATGGCTAATATTTTCCTCCAGCACTACTCACATAATATTCAGTATCCGGTCAATATCCGGGATCTTTGCAACTTACAACAGCAACAAGGAGAATCTTTCCTAACATTTCTCCAAAGGTGGAGACAATTATGTACGAGGTGTCCTCACAAGCTACCAGAGTCTGAGAGACTCGACATTTTCTTGGACAATCTTGTCCCAGACTTTAGATACCAAGTGCAATTGCAAGGTCCTCTAACTCTTAATAGCATGATCAAACAAGCAGTGTGAATAGAGGCCTTTATGATCAAGAAGGGAGAATTAACTTTGAATAAGGGCAATAAACAAGGATTCTCCACAAACAAGGATAAAGGAAAGACTGTCAATAAGAGCAGAGATGTATTAAATGATGGAGTGGTGGATAATGTTACTGCGAAGCCTTCAAAGCCTACTTTTAATCTTACTTCTAGTATACAAGCGACTAAGGCTGTCGAAAAGACCACAACGGATAATCAGCAAACTTCAAGATTTACTAGGAACAAACCTTGGGCCTCCTAACCCAAGCGTGATTTCACCTCTTTGGGAGAGCCTCTTGATGTGGTCTACAAAAAGAATCAAGTTCTTACTCCTTTGGAAAAGTGTACTTATGACCCACAACCATGACCTCATTGGTGGAATGATAATGCTTACTGTGACTATCACCAAAACATTGGTCATAGGACTTCTACTTGTCTCCAATTGAAGCATAAAGTTCAAGATCTCATTGACAATGGTGACATATAATAAGAATTTGGACCATCAAGCTTTTAAGGATCCCTTCCCTCCTCATGAGAAGGGTGAGTCTTCAAATGCCAAAAATACCAATGCTAAAGTCAATTACACATACACTAATAATGACAATGTTATTGGTATGATCGAACCTGTCAAGATAGAGTATTGTGACATGATCACTTCTAAAGGAAGCGGTGATGCTCCCAAATCTAAGACTCCTTTTATCTTGCATAGTTCTATGTCTCGTTCGTCTGAATCTGAACAATCTCAAGACTATGCTAATGTTGTCACTTGATCATAAGGAAGAGTTGTTTTGAAAGGTCCCGATACTTCTATGTCTGCTCCAAAGAAAACTATAGATAAGAGACTCGATACTTCCACATCCGCTCCGAAGCAAATTGTGGATAAGACTATTATTGGCCCTGCCAACAAGAACGTGAAATCTATTCCTACAGCTAGCTCGGCTAGTTATAGCATCTTAGATCAACTCCAACGAAGCAATGCTCAGATTACCATTTTTGAGTTGTTGAAGATCTCACCTGCTCACAAATAGATTTTGGATAAGGCCCTTGTTGAGGCAAACATTCCCAAGGATCTTGATCTCAACCGATTCCAATCTATGGTGGGTCATTTGACTTTACCTCACTATCTATCCTTCTTTGAAGAAGATGATCACTCTTTGAGTCACCTGCATAACACTCCCTTTCATATAGATGTCATGATAGGCCCTAAGCGCATCTGCCAAGTGCTCATAGACAATGGTGCTGGTCTTAATATTTGTTCCGCTAAATTTCTCACTCAGCTAGGTTATGATGAGAATTGTATACACCATTGCAAAAAGATTACCATCAAAGCTTATGATGAGGAAGAATGCAAGTCCCAAGGCTTAGTTGTGCTACTTGTCCACGTAGGTCCTGTTGAAAGAGATGTTACTTTCCAAGTGCTCGATATTCCTCTTGCCTACAATATCTTGTTGGGTAGGCCTTGGATTCATGAGATGCAGGTTGTTTCATCCACGTACCATCAATGAATTAAGTTCCCATTCCATGGGGCAGAAGTCACTATGCCTGCTAATACCAATTTCTCTTACAACACCCTTGTGCAATCTGCAGATAGCTTTATTCTGGCAAATAGAGAATCCACTGAGTTTTATGATGCTAAGTTGAAAGAAATGGAACAAACTTTGAGACTTAAGGATATAGGCATGGGAGAATACCGAATGGAACCTATGCTATCACTGGCTGCTCTACCTCTATCTCCACGCTCTTATGAGAGACCTTCTGAGGACAACAAACTTTCTAATGCTCCTCTTCAAATAGTTTATGATGGCACCTTTGTAAGGGCCTCTAGGCCTTTAGAAGATGAGGATGAAGAGAGAGCTATCAGAGCATGGATCTATAAGGGAAAAGAAACAGCTGAAACAACTACTACACCTCCAGATTTAGAGCAAGAACCATATAGTGAGGCCTTCAAGATTATGAAGCGCTTTGGTTATAAGGGGAGTGGTCCTATAGGAAAGAATGATAATGGCTTACTAAAACCCATTGAAGCTATGAGTCGCCACACAAAAGATACTAGTGGCTTAGGCTTTAAAAAAACTCCCTTTCATTTGGGAACCAAGAAATTTGTGTCAACTCCTGAGCTTGAACCTAAACCTGAACAAGAAATTGAAGATGCCACTCTAGAAGTGAATCCAAAGGCCAGCTCTGATGAAGATACATTTCCATATCCTATTCCTTTAGATCTTGTGGCACTCTTTACAGAACCTAATGAGCCTATCATACCTATCCATATGATAGAGACAGATACTGATACTGATAATGATTCTGATAAAAATTCTTCAGTGTATCAATTCACATATGAGGAATGGAAAGCAACATTGAATGATGATCCCAATTTTCAAGGTGAATGATATAGGCCACCACATTTTCAAAAGTATTTTGAACAAGAACAACTTCGGAAAGCTATTAATGCCACAAGGGATAGTAATAAGTCTGATGATGCTTCTAATGAAATTCACACATCAAGTACTGACTCACATGAATATGAGTTTGACTCTTTGTCTGATGCTACTTATGATGTAGACATAGATACTGTTCATGTGTATGAAAGAATCCTTGAAGTAGGTGAAGAGTCTAGCGCTAGGCCACATGAATTAGATGCCACTAGTGTTAATGTGTCCTCTACTTCTGACGTAAGGTCTTATAGAGATTCGAATGCTCCTTTGGATGAGATCGCTCTAGGTCTTGACTTGCTCATCAGCACTTTTGAGGGTTATACCGTGAACGCAGTTGAACCAGTCACTACTTCCCTTTCACTCCATCGTCCCGATCAGATAAAATGGAACTCCCCTTCTGAATCCAATGAAGTCCTAATGTTCCAAAATGATTATGATCTAGCCTATTACCTCCATGCTATTGAACCTATGATGTTCTCCACCAGTGAAAGCAGTGTCAACATGACAGAAGTGAATATCAAGTATCTTAGTCAAACTATTAAAAGAAGAAAAAAAAGATGCTCTGATGGTGAAAACCACTTTGTGGCAGTATCAGAGCCAAAAATAGTAAAAATAAAAGACGTATCCGAGGGTGAAAACCTCTCTGAGGCACCCAAGGATGAGATAATTGATACGCTTCTAAGCCACTTTCAAGAGAGGTCATCAATATTGATTGAGCCGACACAACCAGTAAATTTGGGTACAAAGGCTGCTCCACAGATTATTCATCTAGCACAATCATTGTCTGCTAAAGAAAATGAAGAGTTCACGAGCTTCTTTCAGAGCAAGAAAATAAACTTTGCATGGACCTACTCTGACATGCCTGGATTAGACCCCAATCTAATCATGCATCATTTTTCCATTGCACCAGGTATCAAACCTATTAAATAGAAGCTGTGAAAGATGCATCCACATGTAGCACTTTTGGTTAAAGCAGAGCTGGAAAAGCTTCTTAAGGCTAGCTTCATAAGAACTATTCATTATGTAGAATGGATTTCAAACATTGTTCCAATCACTACACATGATAAATCTATTCGTGTGTGTACAGATTTCAGAGATCTCAATAAGGCATGTCCAAAAGATGACTTCCCACTGCCTAATATTGATATGATAGTAGACATGATAGCAGGATATGAGATGTATTCCTTGATGGATGGCTTTTCTAGCTATAATCAAATAAAAATTGTGCTAAAAGATCAAGAAAAGACCACTTTTACATGTGTCTGGGGCACCTTTTGCTGGAATGTCATGCCTTTTGGGCTTAACAATGCTGGAGCAACATATCAAAGAGTTGTCACTACTATTTTCCATGATATGATGCATAAAATGATGGAGGATTATGTGGATGATACTTTAGCCAAAAGCATGCAGTGAAGAACTCATCTCACAGATTTGGGGCCCATCCTTGACCGCATGGAACAATTTAGTCTCAGACTTAATCCAAAGAAATGTGCTTTCGGTGTTACTTCTGGGAAACTCTTGGGTTATATCATCTCAGCTAAAGGCATAGAAGTGGATCCTGAAAAGGTGCAAGCTATTATGGACATGTCTCCACCCAAGAATATCATTCAAATGAGAGGATTATAGGGAAGGCTACAATCTATCTGGCGCTTCATTTCACAATTGGCTGACAAGTCACAACCATTTACTAAAACTTTGCATAAAAATGTGACCTATGAATGGAATGAGGAATGTGACAAGGGACTTAGTCAAATAAAATAGTATCTTGCTAATCCACCAATTTTGATGCCTCCTATTCATGGTAAGTTGCTTATATTGTACATTTCAGCAACAAACACATCTTTGGGTGCTCTCCTAGCTCAAGAAGATCAGAACAACAAAGAGAGAGCCATATACTATATCAGTAGAACATTGGTTTCCTATGAAATGAATTATTTTGTCATTGAGAAGGCTTGTTTAGCAGTGGTATTTGCTTCTCACAAGTTGCGGCATTATATGCTAGCTCATACCACAAGGCTTATTGCAAAAATTGATCCACTGAAGTACTTATTGAGAAAGGCTTCCCTCATGGGTAGATTAGCGAAATGGGTGATGATACTTAGTGAATTTGACATTGAGTATGTGGAAAGAAAAGATATTAAGAGACAAGCGATTGCTGACTAGCTGGCAGAAGCTCCTTTAAAAGATCACCAACCTTTGAGTATTGAATTCCCAAATGAATCCATCATGCTTCTCACACATCAATCTTGGAGCATGTTCTTTGATGGATCATTCACTCAGCAAGGATCCAGTGCAAGCATTCTATTTGTTACACCTCAAAGATGCTCATTGCCAAAAGCATATAAAATGTTGTTTCCCTGCGCAAACAACATAGCTAAATACAAAGCTTTCATTAATGGAATGAAGATAGCACTTGAATGGCATGTGGATGAGCTCAAGGTCTTTGGGGACTCTCAGTTAATCATCAACCAAGTCAACGATGTCTACCAAACTAAAGATGATAAACTAATACCTTACAAAAGAATGGTGGATGATCTCAAATAGTACTTTGCACATATTTCTTTCCAACAGATTCCAAGGGCAGACAATAAGGCAGTTGATGCTATGGCCACTCTTGCTTCAATATTACAAATGCTGGAAAATGACTTCAGACACAAATTCCTAGTGGAGGCATTACACTACCCTGCCTATGATATTCCTGAATCCAGGATGATCTATTCAATCATTGGACATGATTCATCCCGCTAGCACCATATCTTTTCCTACCTTCGTGACCAGATCATTCCAAAAACCTATACCTGGAATGAACAATATCACCTAATTCATACTACCTCATGGTATGTCCTCATAGAAAATGACTTGTATAGACGGGGTCTAGACGGTATTCTCCTTAGGTGCTTAGAACCTGATGAGTCCAAACGTGCGCTAGCTAAGGTACACAAGGGTATCTATGGGTCTCATTCTAGTGGTCTGACATTAGCTCAAAAACTTATTAGAGCTGGTTATTACTAGCCGGACATGGAAAAAGAAGCTGTTTAATATGCCAAGACTTGCAAGCAATGCCAATTTCACGGGAATCTAATTCATGCTCCTGCTGATGAGCTTAGTCCTCTCATCAATTTTTGGCCATTTCAGCAATGGGCCTTCGACTTGGTCGGTCAGATACATCCTTCTTCTTCAAGAGGACATAAGTTTATCATCACAGCTACTAATTACTTTACCAAGTGGGTTGAGGCAGTGCCTCTAGCTGTAGCTGATGGCAAGACTATTGCTATGTTCTTACTAAACTATATCATTTGCAGATATGGTATACCCTCATCTATTATCACTGACAATGGGGGACAATTCAAAAATAAGGACCTAATAGAATTATACACCAAATTCAAAATTATTCAGCATTGGTCATCTATCTATTATCCTTAGGGTAATGGACAAGCAGAAGCTTCTAATAAGACTATTCTGAAAATCTTGCACCGAACAGTTCATAAATCTGGTAGAGATTGGCATCTCCAAATTAATCTAGCTTTGTGGGCCTACATAACCAGTATCCGAACACTGATGGGGGCCACTCCCTTCGCCTTGGTTTATGGAGTAGAAGCAGTATTACCTATTGAGGTTGAGATTCTGACATTGCGAATCTCTCTGAAGGGCCTCATCGCTGATGAAGAAAATAGAATATCCCAGCTTCAAGAGCTTGAGTTACTTGATGAACATCGAAAGGTGGCGTTTGATCATCTAAGAGCATACCAAAAGAGGATGTCTAAAACTTACAATAAGAAAGTCAGACAAAGATAATTCTAAGTGGGTGATCTCGTCCTGAGAGAGAACCCCAAAAATCAACAGCAGCGAGTCCAGAAAGGGAAATTTGAACCAAACTGGCTTGGTCCATATGTCATTACTGCAGCATTTGGGTCTGGCACTTATTGACTCTCCACCATTGAAGGAGAACAACTCAAAGATCCCATCAACGCTCTTCACTTGAAGAAATTCTACAGCTGAGACATTGCTCGTGTGCTCATGTACATATTTATTGGTCCTGAAAAAATCCAAAAAAATGATATATTTCAAAAAATCCTAAAAATTGCAAAATGTCTTGAAAAAATGATCATCTTAGTGAAAACCTGGTAAATAGGTGCTTTGATGTATCTATTATCTTGGTGAAAACCTAGTAAATAGGCACCTTGATAATAATCAAAAAAATTGAAAATTGAAAAAATACAAAAAAATCAAAAGATCAAAAATACAAAAAAGTGAAAAGATAAAAAATGCAAAAATAATGAAATATTCAAAAATACAAAAAAATTAAAAAAAAGAGAAAAATACAAAAAAAAATTGAAGAAGAAGAAAATGTGTCATTGATGAAAACCTGGTAAACAGGCATCATGGTAGCAAAAATAAAATCTCTACCAAGATGGTGAAAACCTAGTTAACAGGGACCTCTTGTTTCCTGAAGCTACATCTCATCTTAGCATTTCTTGGCTCTTAGTCTCCTTCTTTAGTCTGCTTTCCCGCTTTCTTGCTTTAGTTTATTTCTTGCTTCTAGTTCGCTTCCTGCTTTAGTTTTCTAGCTTACACTCTTGCTTTCAGTCATCTTCGAGATTTTCCTTGATTCTTCATGGATTGGAACTGGTTCACACTTAGGGGAATCTTCCTAGCCTAGGGGGCATTGTCCTATCACTTTCAGAAGTTTTGTTCATGCATCAATCACCAGCAATTCCCGATGCGTCTGCATGTTGATGCCTAGCTACTTATGAGATTTCTCTCCTTGAGGATCTCTTGTGTATCAGTCGCCAGTGGTTCCCACTGTGTCTTCCTATTGATACTTAGCTCTTGTTTGAATCTCTCTTTTTTGGGACCTCTTCCTTACATTAGTCACCAGTGGTCCTCACTGTGTCTGCCTGCTGATGTTTCACTTGTGTTTTATTCTCTCTTTTGAGAATCTTACTTGTATCGGTCACCAGTGGTTCTCACTGTGTTCGCCTGCTGATACTTGGTTTGCACTCTAATTTATTCTTGAGACTTCATCTCTCGCAATGGTCACCAGTGGTCCTCATTGCGTCTACCTGCTGTCGCTATCCCGTTGAGACTTCAAACATTGTATGCTTCTGATTTGACTTCAAACCGCTTGAATGCAAACATAAACTAAAACTAAAACTGACTTTGTGTTCCTTTGAAGTATGCTGAGCTTTTCTTTTCTTGTTTGTTTGTTTGCTTTTTCATTTCCCCTCGAGTGAATCTAAGACATCTTTCTTGACTGAGAAACGCAAAGACTGGGGGGCATGATCTTTCTTTTTCTTTCTGTTTGCTGGTTTAGTTCCAATGATCCTAAGAATCTATCTAAGAGGGGTGTCCGTCTATAAGAGCCTTCATCTCGTATTGGATGGCCATGCATACCTCGACTCCTTTTATATTGACGATTTGGTGAGGTTGGTTCTTCTCCTTGTCTATTTTGAGTGACTTCTTTCTGCTACAAGTAAAATTGATAACACTCGTCCTGATAAGTGAACGTAAGGGTCACTGTGAGCACTCTTTGGCAAGAGAAGGAACTCTTGTGTGTCTAGTGTGTTTTTTCGCAAGCAGCATTCAGGTCATTCTAGCAATTGTGTTTGATGCTTATGTTAACTTGCTAAATCAAAAGGAATAGGTGTTCAGGTCATTCTGGCTTCTTGTGCCTTAATGCTTATACCTCATTCCGACAAATCTAAGACTTATGTCATATTCATATTCTCATAATTGCAATGTTAGTGAGGATTGTATGACATCTTGCGATCGTCCCGTGCTTAAACAAACTCAATGATGATAAATATGGTGAGTCCAACAACCAAGTCCTAGGGTTTACATTTTTTCATTCTAGGCTTGCATTTTAGCTTAGGCTTGCATTTTCATGCTAAGCTTGCATTTGAGATGATATCTTTTTACTCTCTTGATTGCTTTCTATTCATCAAAGTTTCTCATCTTTTGTCCCGATTTCATCTTGGCTACACAAGTGTCTGATCCTCACTCTCAATCTTTGAAATGTATCTTTTTTATTAGTACCTTTCATATATTGCGACAATCCTACATGAGATGATTAGTACCATATACATTACATATCCATTGAATTTTCATTTCATTTCCATTTGCATTCATAAATTCATTTGCATCTACATATACATGTGCATCCATTATAAGCATAACTCAAATCATACATTACACATATGCATACATTCTATCCATCTATCACTGCATTTCACATTGCATCATCATAAAAATAACCATGTGCATATTCATATTCATAAAAATAAAACATGTGCATTTCATACATTTCTATCCATACATCTAAGCACATAGAAACATCTCATAAACATCAATATCAAAGTAATATATTAACAAGTACAATGATATCAAAACTGTCGATCTCATATATATATCTTGAATAATGTCATGTACAAAAAGAGAAGGTGCTACTCGAGCACAGTATCAAAAATGGGCTATAATGTACAAGTGTGTGCTAGCTAGGTCCCGCACCACCTGGAGGTGGTGGTGGCAATGGTCTCTGTCAAAGAGGCATTATCCGCTGTGGAGGTGCCTACTGTGGTGGTGCCTGTGGTGCCTGTTGTGGTGGTGCCTTTGGTGCCTGCTATGGAGGTGCTAGTGGCGGTGCCTACGGAGCTCCAGCATAATCAGCAAAGGGTAGTACCTACTCTGACAGATCTAGAATGACACTACAATAAGCTTCATAGTAATATGCTACTTGAGCAGCCTCGTATCTAGTCTCAATCCTCGATCGTGCTAGCTCCTCCCGTAGTTGCATGATCTCGACATCCCTGTTAGCTACTTGGGTCTCCTCCTTAATGACTCGAATGTGATAGTCATCCTGTCCCACTAGAATTTTTGCACCCTCTCATAGCTCTTCCTAAGAGCCTCCTGTAGTTGTGATGTACCTACTCCTGTCGAAATGTCAAGCATATCAGTATCATTGTTCAGTGGTGCCTGCTGTGACGTATCGCCTGTCCACTGCTTGGTGGACCTTTGCTAGGCCCCACTACTCCCAGCTCTTGCATCTGAGCCCATCGTCCTAGCAGGGATGCTAGTCTATCTTGATCGGGGTCTCAACACTCTCTATTATTATTGTCCCTGATGTACAACCTGCTACTATGCAGGCTACTGAACTAGTGGTTGATGGGTTGGTAACTACTGATCTGGTACCTTCTGTTGTTGCGTAGGCTACTGTTGTGCTCCCATACCAATAGGATATGTGAATCTCAAATGTGGACGTGCAATCAACAAGTCCTTGTATGCAGGTGTCACCCCTGCATTGGTGACACCCACCATATAATCCCATCGTACTGTTGGAATGTGTGCCTCTATCACACACTACCCTGGATCCAATCTAGCATGCCACCCCTTCTTCTCCTCATCAGAAAAGTGGGCACAGGGGCAGTACTCCTGTGATATGTCCTGCTGCCTACCAAACTGGTGCAAGACACGTGTAACAAGGAATCTCTTGATGATGGTGACACTACATCCAATTAGTGGATGAGATACAAACATATGTGAAAGCTCTCTCCGAGCATCATCCCATCGCTTAGTAGCCACCCAAGGTCTCTAGACTATAGCTGCCATGTCATCCAACTGTCCTCTCCACTACTCCATCTTACCCAATAGAGGCTAGGTCATCAGGCCTACGTACCTATAAATATACAGCTCAAGCTACTGTCATGTGTCATGATAAATAGGCCTGCAAACAAGGAGATGCTCCCAGGCCTAGATCTGAAGGACAAAGACACCTACCACCATGGTCCTCATGTCACGATATACTATCTCATGCATCTCATGATAAATTTGGGCTAGCATGCACTTGCCCCATCCAAACCTGATGGCTAGCCTCTCCAACATCCCCCACAGCATCGTACCCCAGCCGCACTCTAGACCATGCTGACCTTAATCTGGAACAAGGTAGCAGCTCAAAAACATAGCAAGAACAACAGCAAATGGATGGGTCTCACCGTACCTTCAAATCAAATCATCCCAGGAGATGGCTCGGCCCATCACTAGATCATCTCTAAAGATTGTCCTCAAGGCTACTATACCCTATCACGGTTGTGTCTTGTACTCTACTTGAGCACCATGGACTGGTATCCGTAGAATCTTGTATATGTCCTCGAGAGTCACAGTCATCTCCCCCATCGAAAAGTGGAAAGTGTTCATCTTTGAATGGAAACGCTCTACCAATGCACCAAGAAGACCATGATTTACCTGAATGTCAGGTAAATCATGTAAGAATCCCAAACCAAGTCCCCGAATGTGAGCACTCTCTGCATATGTTAGTCTCTACACTAGGGTGGTAATCACAGGATGGTGCATCCTGAAGGCGACATCAGGGAAGTCAACCTGCAAAGCAAGCAATGATATTGGATCAGTATCTCGATATGATGGTTTTCAACATAACAACAGAAAATGCAGCAAGACATCTATCCTAGACATGACTCTGCGACATTCTACTTGGCTGATTTCATGCTAATTTGACAAATTTTGGATAAAAGAATTCAAACTCTGCAATAGCTTTTCACGCGAGGAAATTGTTTCCTCGCATGAGACAGGACTTAACCTTGTGTGAACTGGAGAAATCTCATGCGGGACCAGCTTTTAGCTCACGCGAGCTTCCAAACAGAGCCCGCGTGAAGAAGACCTAACTCATGCGAGGAAACTACTTCCTCACGTGAGGGGAGATCACCTAGGCCGGCACAAGGAAACTACTTGCTCGTGTGAGATTGGAAGAACACACCCTAAATCTATGCTAGATCATCCTAAATTAACCTAAAAAGTGGTACGAATTGAAATGCAAGAAGGTTTATTGACTACTTACAGGTGCATCATACTCTGGTGGCCAGGCATGTCGCTAGGAGCACTCAAATTGATGCGTATGCAATGGAAGACCCTCCATTTCTCTCTCAAAGCTCAAAATCACAAGAAGACGAAGGTGAATAATGAATTGAAAATGATCCCTTTGGACCTTATATAGCTTTTCACCTAATTTTCAAAAGTGCTCCGTTTTGTGCAGAAATTGCACCCTTGGCTAAATTGACTACTCTGAATCCATTTTCAGGATCAAAATTGAAATCTGACATCTCTAGATTGCTCAAAATCACATTTTAAATTCTAGGACCCTTTGGGATCGGATGCTTGTGCAGTCAGTCTTCTGGCATCATCTTCCTGCCAAATCCTTATCTTTGCATCATATTTCCAAGATCTTTGCTCTTTTCATCAAAGTCAACTCTAGTCAAACTTGGTCAACAGGACCTCTACTTTGCTCTAATTTGCTTCTGCAGCTTCTCGAACCTAGTCTGATTGCTTCTGCTCTGCAACCTCTTGTTGTTAATCGTCCTTCTAATATGCCATCTTTCGATTTCGCTCCCAAGGGGGCAGGATGATTGCATCATTTGAATTTTGTCGAATCAATTCTTGAATCAGTCTGATCTGAATCATTAGTTCTCATTGCTAGGGGCATCTTCGTGCCTCACATCTGGTTATCCGGTAATCTATCTTTTAGGTATCTGAGCAATCTAACTCAGATCCTTGGGAATCAAGCTTCATTTTGGAGATGGTTCTCAAAATCTTTTGGGTATTGGGACAATCTAACCCTAATTCCTGGGAGTCAAGCTT
This sequence comes from Chamaecyparis obtusa, assembly GCA_027943335.1. Lineage (NCBI taxonomy): Eukaryota > Viridiplantae > Streptophyta > Pinopsida > Cupressales > Cupressaceae > Chamaecyparis > Chamaecyparis obtusa. The sequence goes on from BSBK01010887.1 coordinate 359,236, forward strand.
CATTCTGGAGATGGCTCTCGAAATCTCTTTTAGACCGTTATCTGGGCAATCTAACCCAGGTCTTGGAGGGCTAAGCTTTGTATTGGGGCAATCTAACCTTGATTCTAGAGAGAGTCCTAAGTTTGCATCTAAATCTCATTCTGGGCATTGGGGCAATCTAACCTCGATTCTTGTCTACTCTCAAAATTCGTTGTCTTCGCAATCTAACTTAGGCTTCGAAAAATCATGATTTGATTTATTCAGTGTCTTGGCAACCTAACCTAGACTTCTGAATTTCTCATCATCTGTCACTTCAGGCTATTCTTTGAATCAACGCACTGTTCTCACATCAATTCAAAGAGGGGCAAATGTAATACCCCAAAATTGGCACCTAATAAATTTAATCAATTTTGGTGCATTTTCGTCAATTTTACATCTCCAAAGTCCTAGTTCCCTAGGTAATTTTCTCTCTCCTACCTGACTTAATTCAACTTGATGTCAATTGCAAAGACCCTAAATTGCATTAATCAAATACTAAAATTAATTCCTAAAGTCTTCAACTTTTATTAGCTAAATTACCCCTATGATAAATTAATTTAATCCTAAAGTCCTAAGTGCTTGGAATTAAATTAAACCCACCCCATTTGGCTAATATACATGAAAAGGAATTAATAATTACTTGTTATATGAATGGACACTCCTTTTTGAATTAATAATTTACAATATTTGAAAGGTCACCCTATGTGGCATTTTCCATTCTTTTAATTAAGTAATTCTCGTCTTTTTGTCTCAAATGGAATGAAGAGTCAGGAGTTTCAAATCAAGAACCTCTTCATTCTCTTCCCTGGGCTTTTCTATTTAATGAACCTCATTTCTTCATTCAAAGGGAGCAATTTTGAGAGTAATTAAACTATAGTCTTTTTGTGTCTCAAATTTCATTAATTCAAGGCTTTTTAGTATAATTTTCATTTAGTTTAATATTGCATATTCATTATAGTTATTTTACTTATTTGCTCATAGCTTAATCTCATATTTCTTTCAAGTAATTTAGAATAATCTGCACTTCATATTTTCTTTCCAAGCTATCTAGATTAATATCATATTTCTTTCAAAGCATCTTAGATTAAATTGCACTCATTCTAGTTTAATTTTAGTTTTTGCTTATCATTATAGCTTTTGAAAATCCTCCATTGTAGAACTAGTCTTATGGTTGTTGGTTCTCGTTCTGAGAGTAATCAAACACCCAGTCTACATAGGAGGCAATAGGTCGTTTCACCATGGATTTTGGATTGAGTAATTCATACTCTCTCTCATAATTTGATCATGTGAGTAATGACCATGTTGTGTGGGTAGTTAGATTAGAGGTCCACATTCGACTATACACATTTTAATGCTATGATTAATATCATATTTCTTTCAAAGCATCTTAGATTAAATTGCACTCATTCTAGTTTAATTTTAGTTTTTGCTTATCATTATAGGTTTTGAAAATCCTCCATTGTAGAACTGGTCTTATGTTTGTTGGCTCTCATTCTGAGAGTAATCAAACACCCCATCTACATACGAGGCAACAAGTCGCTTCGAAAGTGTGATAAGCCTTCGGGCCTTATATAGCTTTTGACCTAATTTTCAAAAGTGCTCCATTTTGTGCAAAAATTGCACCCTTGGCTAAATCGACTACTCTAAATCCATTTTCAGGATCAAAATCAAAACTTGACACCCCTAGATAGCTCAAAATTGTATTTTAAAATTCCATGACCCTTTGGGATCGGACGCTTGTGTAGTCAGTCTTTTGGCGTCATCTTCTTGCAAAACCCTCATCTTTGCATCATGTTCTCAAGATCTTTGCTCTTTTCATCAAAGTCAACTCTAGTCAAATCTAGTCAACCATGGTCGACTATGGTCAAACTTGGTCAATGGGACCTCTGCTTTGCTCCAATTTTCTTCTACAACTTCTCAAATCTAGTCTAATTGCATCTGCTCTACAACCTCTTGTTGTCAATGGTCTTTCTAATATGTCATTTTTTGATTTCGCTCCCGAGGGGGTAGGATGATTGCATCATTTGAATCTCATCGAATCAATTCTTGAATCAGTTTGATCTGAATCATTAGTTCTCATTGCTAGGGGCATCTCGGTGCCTCGCATCTTTCTATTTGGTCATCTATCTTTTAGGCATCTAAGCAATCTAACTCAGATCCTCGGGAATCAAGCTTTGTTTTGGAGATGGTTCTCAAAATCTTTTGGGTATTGGGGCAATCTAACCCTAATTCTTGGGAGTCAACCTTCATTCTGGAGATGGCACTCGAAATCCACCCCATTTGGCTAGATTACCCCTATGATAAATTAATTTAATCTTAAAGTGCTAAGTGCTTGGAATTAAATTAAATCCACCCCATTTGGCTAATATACATGAAAAGGGAATTGATAATTACTTGTTATTCGAATGGACACTCATTTTTTAATTAACAATTCATAATATTTGAAAGGTCACCCTGTGTGGCAATTTCCATTCTTTTAATTAAGTAATTTATGCATTTTTGACTCAAATGGGAATGAAGAGTCAGGAGTTTCAAATCAAGAACCCCTTCATTCTCTTCCCGGGCTTTTCTATTTAATGAACCTCATTTCTTCATTCAAAGAGAGCAATTATGAGAGTAATTAAACTATAGTCTTTTTGTGTCTCAAATTTCATTAATTCAAAGCTTTTTAGTATAATTTTCATTTAGTTTAATATTGCATATTCATTATAGTTATTTTACTTATTTGCTCATAGCTTAATCTCATATTTCTTTCAAGTACTTTAGAATAATCTACACTTCATATTTTCTTTCCAAGCTATCTAGATTAATATCATATTTCTTTCAAAGCATCTTAGATTAAATTGCACTCATTCTAGTTTAATTTCAGTTTTTGCTTATCATTATAGCTTTTGAAAATCCTCCATTGTAGAACTGGTCTTATGGTTGTTGGCTCTTGTTTTGAGAGTAATCAAACACCCCATCTACATAGGATGCAACAGGCCACTTGACCATGGATTTCGGATTGAGTAATTCATACTCTCCCTCGTAATTCGATCATGTGAATAATGACCATGTTGCATGGGTAGTTGGATTAGAGGTCCACATTCGACTATACAAAGCTCTGACCCTGTCGGCGGTGCCATGGGCGTCGTACAGTGGGGAGACCGTCGTGGGGGGGGTTCCCACAATGCCCCACCCCCCCCCCCCCCCCCAACGTAAATTTATATTTATGTTTTACAAATAATTTTTATATTTTGATTATTATAAAATAAAATTTATTTAATTTATTAATTCGTAATTTATATTTTTATTAATAATTATTATTTTATAATAGTTATTTATTAATTTTTTTAATAGTTTAATTAATAATTTTTATTAATAATTGTTATTTAATAATAATAATAATAATTTATTAATAGATTTTATTAAATATTAGTAAATTATATTGGTAATTGTTATTTTATAATAATAATTGTGATTGTTGGTTTAAATTAATATACGTAAATTTTATATTGATAATTCTTATTCAATATTGATCATAAAGTAATGTTGGATTTATTAGGTCTTTGAATAAAAATTTATCTACTATTGGTTTTTTTTTTTTTTAATTTAATGGATTTTGTTTATTAAATGTTTTAGTAAACTTTATTTAATTAAGTTAATTAAATATGATTGGCAAATAGATTAGATTTAGTTAAATGGTTTGATTTTGATATAATCATTTAATTCATCCTAAGTATGAAGTGTAAGATGTATAGTTTTTACCAAATATGTGTTGCAATTATGTGATCAAATTGCACTTTTATTTAATATTGTTTCATATGAGTTATTTTATATCTGTACATGCATCTTTTCATACTGAAATTGGTTGTTTTATACAATATGGATTTATCTTTCTTAGTTTTTGGGTTTATCCATTTTAAGGGTGTTAGATGACCTAGGGAAAGTACAGAGGCTTGGGGATTGTCTCTATGTTCATGATGTTTCTTATGTTTGGCGTGAGTGTGAATTATTTTATTTCCCATTTGACCTCATAAGCTCATGAAGTACTTTGTTCCAGTGATTATGTATATGTAGTCAATCCTAATTTCTATGATGATTCTGGATGTGTGACTATCTAATTTTATCTATGTTAGATCTAGGAGAGATCTATGAGCCTAAGGTAGTTTACCTACATATGTGTTAGGGGGTGGCTTGTAATAAGCGTCAGGGCCCACAAGTGGCTGCCAAGATCACTTATTGTTAAGTATCTATAATCAAGTGATAACATATTATAACATTGAGAGATATTAAAATGAACCTAACAAGATATGGTTTCCTCACCCTGGCTTAGTGGTAGTATAGACTAAGGTGGGAATGGAGAAGATGACTAGCCCCCTTTAAAAGGGATGAGTTGGCATAGTCGATGGCTTCATCAGTACGAGAGGTCATTGACACCGTGTATGGTCACTTGGGTGCCAAGATCTAGAGAGATTGCTAGGACAAAACTCAAGGGTTAGATGTACATAATGACACCTTCCTATGCATTGTCTAGTTATCCTACATGTGTCGGTTGCCTCTAGAATAGTGAATCTTTCATGGCATTATTATCTTTTCACCTTGAGTTAGAGAGCTTTCAGGATCCTTTCCTTTGCTTGTTCTATTTGATGTTTGTTATCCGAGTGGGATCTGTTGTTATCTCCTCAACACGGTGGGAGTGGACCATTTAGGTTCACGAGGTCGAGTGGTAGTGATTCTTTTACCATTTGAGATTTCAATGTTCGTATACCAGTGCTGGATGATCCCTGTAGCAGTTGTTCCTTCTTGATCTTCATTGATGGAGTTGTGTTCTTCTTCTTGTGATCATGTATCTTTGTATCAGTTATTCAGAGATATCATGTGTACTTATTTTCGGTTATTGTATTACATACCCTCTGATATGTGCAGTGGATGTAGGTTTATGGATACCTTATGGTACCAACTATATTTATGTTATCTTTGATGTGATGTTGCTTTTATCGTTCATCTATTTATATGAGTTTTGTTATTGTACCTAATATAATTTAATTAATTAATGTAAACGTAATCTTCATCGAGGAACCCATGAGAGTTGTAACTTGTGTTGGTTAATGTTTTAATGTGAGTAAATGGTAATTGCTTCCACATTGATGTTTATCTTGTGTGTTAACTTTATAAAAAAAAAATATTTTGTAAACTTAGAAGCATGTGTAGGTTAAGTTCTTTTGGGTTCCCTGGTGGGCCATTACACTTGGTATCAGAGCACTGAGTTCTACACTGGGAACTTTGGGAAGTTGTGTGCCCATTAGATGTCTAAATTGTTAAAACTTGAAACCAAAAATAGACATATAAATCTTTTGTGTTTGAGAACCATTAAACTACATCTAAACATTTATGTTCTTGCTTCTCTTAAATGTCTTTGAGATATCACTTGCCTAAGGATGGTCATAGGTAATTGGATTGTTTATTATATATGGTTACCTTCTCTAATGTATCTAGGGTGAAGTACCTTTGGATGTCATGAAGCGATTACTCCCTTGAGTGTGGCTACCCCTAGTCACCTTGTTATGTGAATGTTGTATGATTGATAAATTATTTTTGGTTGATTTATGAATTGTCTATGATGTGTGTGGGCTAGCATTAAATTTTTAGACTTTCTTATGATTGGACTAGTCACCTGAATCTCTTTTCACCATCTATTTTGTGACACTAGTCACACTTGACTTACTGTTGAATTAACACGCGGTACTTTTATGATTTATTGTTGGACTTACGATTCCCCCACTTGGGTTTTCCCTTTTTGAGTTTTGTGATGGCTACTCTGGATGTTTGTTATCATTGGCCCTGTTCTGTGATAAGTGTTGTTTCTATCATGTTCATCAGGGACTTCTGATAGTATGTATAAGGGAGGACATCGCGGAGATGGTACTATGTTTGCGGTGTGAGATTTGAATTGTTGTGTATCCTTTATGTTTGCATAAGTGTTGCATTAACTAGATTATCATGAACTTCCAAACCTACTATTTGATATAGATGCAAATATGTGTTCTTTATGCAATTGATCCTAGATGTTTTCTATGATGATGAATGAATAAAAGTTTTGATCTTTTTTAATTGTTAATAAATGATTGATTAATGTGAATTCTAGTTATTCTTAACCATAGTTAAATTGCTCATTATGACTATATACCATGTTCTTATTTTATGGCTTGTTCTTAGATGTTGTGTTTTGTTTTTAGTAAATGCTTCGTGCTTGGGGGATATATATCCTTATATGTTTGTAGGCTTCCAGGAGTAAGCCTAATCCTAGGGGGGGTGGATGTAGTACTCCGCCCATAGCCTGATTTTATAAATGTTGAGATTACTTTAGGATGATAGATTAATTATTAATGTGTATGATTTTACTGACCCCATACTTGCATGTGTATGGTTGATGTGTTTGTTTTATATTTTTTTTTACGTGCCTGATGTGGTTGAGGGACGGAGTCGTAGTTACTTGCTTGCGAGATCCACACGATCGGTTGATCCCTGCCATTGTTTGTTATATATTTATATATGTATGTACATGCAAGTTTTGTATACAGGTTTGCAGGTGCCGCGTATCAACTTTCCTGAATTGTTAAGATGAGCGTTGTACACTCAAATTGTGCACTTCTCTAAGTCATTACTTCCAAGATAGTCCATGGATGGGAAACATTGAGAAAGTGACCTAGAGCTCCATAGGTATGGAGTCACAAGGATGTTTGATAGTGCTCTCAGCTAGAGTTATGAAGCATGCAACCTTGCTAGTAAACCACACAATGGGAGATTCAAAGAGACAAGGGAAAGAATGCCAATATCCTCAAGAATCAACAATGGAAATGCAATGCAACTATGCTAAGAATGAAGATGCAAGTAAGCTATGGAAATGAAAGTATTGCAAGCCTTGCTAATTAAGCTATGTGAGTTAATCTAGAGCATAAAAGAAACTAAGCTAGATGCCATGAAAGCTAAGCTAAGAATGCAAGAATGAAAGCTAAATGCAACAAGATCTTCAAAGCTCCAAAATCACTAATAAAACCTGTAGCATAAGATTAGCATAAAGAGTGGATCCTTAGAATGAGAAAAGAGCTTTCCTTTTAAAGATAAGTGGACCATGGAGATTAAGAGGCAAAAGATTTAATCAAAGGTGAAGTTTGAAAGAGGGATCAATCCTTGTGGACAAATCTCCTCCAATGAGAAAATAAGAGTTGACTTTTGTGCCCCATATGAGACAAAATGGCCTTTCTTCTTTTTATAAAATAAGAATAATGCTTTATTTGTGCAACTTAGGATAAGAAGAAAAGTGAGGGTTTTTTATTCAATAAAAAAAGAGGGAATTCCTTTTAATTAAATAAAGACTTAGGATAAAATGGTTAGCTCATAGAAAATAATCAAATAAATGATAGAATTAGGATTTGATCAAAGAAATTGATATTGAATTGAAAATGTTGATTCAAGAAATTGATAAATTACTAAATGGGGGCCCAAAGTCTAGGTGACCATTTTAGGGTGCATACATTTGCCCCTCTTTGACTAATGTGAGATTGATTTGGGATCACATATGGTCAAAGAATGGAATTGAAATGTGAGATCGATTTGGGATCACAGAACAACCCAGATGTGTGTTCGACGGATGGGAACACATTAGGATAAAGATCAGCTGACAAAGATAAGCTGAAAGACAAGACCAACATACCTGTAAATAGGAGATTGTCAAGTCTCAAATAAGAGATAAGAATCTCAAGCAAGGTTTGATTGATAAAGCTGAATCAAAGTTTGAAGTTTGATAGGTACTGCCCCCTCGGAATCGAAACTGAAATCAAGTAGAGGAGAAATAGCAAATTGTTAAATTTGATCAAATCACTAGAAATCATAATCGAAGATGAAAGAACGATAGAATAACCATCAAGTAGTGAAGACATGCCCCAGTTAGACTAGGTTTGACTGAGAAAGATATAGGATAAAAATGAAGTCAAACTCTAGAGAGACAAAGTGAATGAAAATGAATGAAAGACTAGAAGGTTAAAAAAGATGGGGATGAAGAAATGAAGATGCCCCAATGAAGATCAAAGAATCGGGCCTCAAATGGTTAGCCAACTATGCAGAAGAAGGGGAAATTTTGAAATGTGATTTTGACTATTAAGATGAACTTGGATTTTGATTTCGATCCTGAAAATGGATCCAGGATGTCAAAATTAGCCAGGGGTGCAATTTTTGTGAAATTTTGAGATGTTTTGAAAATTGGACAAAAAGTCAAAATGCGATAAAAGGGGGTAAAAAGGTCATTTTCAAATTCATTTGTCTTTTGTGATATTGAGAACTTTGAGAGCTCAGAGAGAGATTATGGCTCAACAAGCAATGATTCTAGTCCACACACATCAATTCGAGCATGGTCAATTGCACAACCGGCCTCCTTAGTATGGTGCCCCAATAAGTTTTTAGAAAAACTAGCTTTTTGAGTCATTAATTGCATTTAAAACACATTTTTTAATATTTAAAATTATATTCATGCGAAAGTTCATACAACACTTATAAAGTATCACACACCTTTGATACTTTTTATCATGTGATAGTTTGCGAGTCCACAAAATATCGCACAGATGTTCAATCTAGTATTGCACGATACTAGATGAAACATCTCAAATGGTAAGAGAGGGGAGATAATACATAGATCCAAAACCCTAACCTAAGCCTATTTATCCTAGGTATTGGATAAGTATTTGTTGACTACCTTACCCAAATATTTCAAGATGATATAGTTTGTGGATCCCTTCCTTGAGCTTGTTTGTTTTATTTGTTGATCTTAATTTATTGCTTTTTGAGTATGTTATTTTTCTATAGTCATGGTATTTAATATTATAATTGAAAAATAATATTTTTTTATTTTTTTTTATCAGTAAAAGGCCGAAGCCCTATAAAGTTTTTTTATTAATATATAAAATATGTGATTACATGTGACCCTGCTCGCTGCGGGCGCTGGTAGGAAAGAGCGGGGTGGAGAAAACCTCCAGCCTAGCCCGGGACCTGAGGTCCTGTACATATACATAATTACGTGGGCATACCCACGACTCAACAAATGTCAAGATTTATTTCATACATAGATAGTGTGGGCATTCCCACGATAATGTGCAGCTATAACTAACCATAATACACCCTTTCGGTGGGCATACCCACCGCTCGATAAGATCAAGATTTTAATGATTCATCAATTACATTGCTAATTTTAGTGTTACAATTTTTTCATTACAGAAAATTGTGTTGTTATTTATAGATATCCATACTAGAGCCTTCAGAGCTCAATTGATTAGGTGCCCTCTTGATCGTGTCTTCCTAAAAGCCATAATGAAATCTTCCATATCAAGAGGTTAAGGGCTATAAAAAACAAGAATATGTAAAAAAAGAAAAATATTACCTCCATCCATCGATATATCTAAAAAATACCTGTCTCCCTGAAGGAATGAATGCCAGAAATCTGCTACAAAGGAGAAGATAAACACTACCAAGGTTGGTTAGAAAAGAAAGGCTCATACAAGAAGCACACAAGAACCTCAAAAACTCTCCCTACAAAACACAACCCACAACGACCAATCCAGAATGAAAAGAGGAACAGGTCAGGGAAAGAACCTCTAAGCCTAAAAAAGTGATACTAAGCCAACCTAACCGAGAGGGAAGAACCTAAAGACAGGGGAGAGAACCTAAAAAGGAGGGGAGCCTATAGCACAGAACTAAAAAGTATATGTACAAGCTATGTTTAGTATATAGATCTCTGCTTATAAAAAGATAAGATAGAAACCTTAAAACCAATATTCACATCTATATACAAAAGTATATATAAATAAATATAAAAAAAGGGGTCCCGGGGTAAAGAGAGCAAAAACATTAGTAAAAGAAGATACATTAGGGTAAGAATGTACTAGTATACTTATCTAGCTATCCACCAAAGAGAGAAGGGAGGAACATTAGGGTAAGAGTGAAGCACGGGAAGCCCTAAAGGGAGGACTGAATGTACACTCCCTTCTTATAAAATGATTAAAACCAATCACTGTAATAATAATTTAAACAGTAATCATTACAGTGCTAGGAGTTAAGACATGTGTGGTGTCTCAAACTGCACTCATTACATATATGCTTACATAATCTGAATACATAAGCTTACTATTTTTTTACTACTGTTCTTTTTGAGACCTAGCTTACACATTAATAATACATTTTTTAATTTGCTTTTGTAAATATTCAGTTGTCTGAAAAGTGTTCTAAATATTCCAATGATAAATCCTAATAGAAATTAATTCTGTATTATAAAAACCTTCTTAACAACCCAAGGAGTTCCTATATTGTAAGGGGAGCAATATCTAATTTGGTCATTTCAAGTTAAATATCCGAAATTCTATAGGGTTGATACTTAATGAACATTTAAACTTCGGATTTTCCTGTTCCATAAGTGTTATCCCATTAGCCCCTAGGTTTGCCAGTAGATATGCCTCTTTATTACCCTCCCTGTACGTATGCCAGATTTCAAATTTATGTATATTTTCCAATATTTGGTTGATCTCTTCTATTTTTGAATTAAGGGTCCAATTCAGAGTCTTTTTCGCTCTGATTGCATTAATAATAATTTGTGAATCACCTTCTATAATAACTTTGGGGAGGTCTAATGCTCTACAAATTCTTAGGCCTTCTAAAATAGCTTTACACTCTGCCATATTGTTAGTGGTTGGGTTTATGGGTTTAGCATATCTCGCCACCACCTCAGACTTCCAATTCCGAATCAAACCTCCAATACCTACTTCCTCAGGATTGCCTCTAGAAGCTCCATCAAAGTTGAGTTTGAACCATCCTTCCTTGGGAAGGATCCATTTACATGAGGTTCTCTCAGCTTTCATTTTTGTTCCTCCTTTGCCATACAAGGGTGGGATGTCTAATTTTGACCATTTATTCCTAATTTTGTTGACCCAGCTCTTGAAGGAGTCTTCGTAACTTAATTGATCTCTAAGTTTACTGTTGATGTTTTCCACAATTGACAACTCAATTTTATTTGTTATTGAATGCCATGGTAATTTTTGATCAATAAATATTCTCCTATTTCTTTTTTTCCATATTTCCCATACTAAAATTGATGGAGATATCGTCCATATGTCTTTATACAGATTATTTTTATAGAGGGAAGGCCAAGCTTTAAGTGTGCTCAGTAGATCAGATTGGATAGCTGATTTCCATCCTAGACATCGGTGTAACCAATTCCAGCATTCTTGAGTATAGGTGCAGTTTAGGAGAATGTGATTAACATCCTCAAATTGTTTCTCATAGAGGGGGCACCGAGATGGTCTTTCAAAACCCACCTTGTTGATTCTATCAGCTGTTAGGATCTAATTCTGCAAAGCTGCCCATAAAAACATACCAGCCTTAGGAAGACAGGATTTATTCCAACACAGGTTTAAGGGAATATCAATATTATCCATGTTTTGTTCTCTAATTATGGAATTATATCCCTCCTTTACGGAGTAATTACCATTACTAGATCCAGTCCATATTAATTTGTCATCTCTCATTTTAGGGGTTATATCCCTAGCCTTAAGAATGTCAAGAAGCTTTTGTTTCTTCGGATTTGCAGGTTCAATTTCCTCCATCTCACTCTAATAATTATCTTCTGCCATACATAAGTAATCCTTCAAATAAATGTCTTTAACTTCTTTGCATCCCGATATGAACTCCTTTGAAAACCGCAATTTACATAAAGGTGGGAGACCTGCCCACGAGTCGTCCCAAAACAAAGCTTGGTCTCCAGCCCCCACGTCCCACGAAAGATACTTACTAATGATATCTCTGCATTCCTTAATAAAGTTCCATATTCGAGATCCTTTCACGTGAGATTGGACCCTAAAAAGATTAATGGGGTCCACATTAGGTATATATTTGTGTAAAAGAATAGAAGCCCATTTGCTACTGGACTCTTTGTAAATTCTCCAGATCAGTTTGGCTCCCAAGGGCTTGGTTTTTCCATAAAAGATTTTTAATACCCAAGCCTCCTTTAGAAATTGGTTTACATAAGGTATCCCATTTTATAAGAGCAAGCTTTTTGTCCTCTACTGGACCTTGCCAGTAAAAATCTCTAAATATTTTGTCTAAGCTCTTCTTAATATTGGACAGGAGAGGGAGGATTGATAGGTGATACATAGGAATGGTTGAAAGAATAGATTTTATCATAGTCGTTCTTCCAGCTTTGGTGAGCCATCTACCTCTCCATGAACTTTTCATGTTTTCTACTTTAGTAAGTACTTGTTGCCATAGTTTGGTAGATAAAAGCCCTTTGTCCAAATCTATACCTAGATACTTGCATGGAAAATTACCTACTTTGTAGCCCAATAAGTTGCAAATATCCTTTTCTACTTTCGAGGAAGTATTTATAAAGAAAATTTCTGATTTAGACGGATTAACTTGTTGGCCAAAAGCTCTCATGTAAAGGTTAAGGATATTTTTAAAGGCTTTAGCTTCTTTAACATTCGCAGAACTAGGCAGGAGTGTATCATCTGCAAACTGTTGATGCGTAATATTAGGGATGTTTTCCGATGCCTTTAAGCCTGTGATATTACCTTCTCATTGTTGTTTTGATATCGATCTTCCCAACGCTTCGGCCATGATGACATAGAGGAATTAATATTAATTTTAATTCCTATGCTTATGTGTGATTATTAATTGATTAAAAATCAAATATTAGAATATTTGGATTTAATTAATTAATTATGTGAAATTAGGATTGATTATGTTCCATTAAATAATTAATTGCATGATTTAATTGTGTTTTGAATATTAAATTATTTAATGAGAAATTATAATAATTACATGTGCTTTATTAAGTTTGAATGAGATTTGTTTCAAAAAGGTGACAACTTGTCTTTAGGAGTCTAAGTTGAGTTGTGCATAATTAAAAGACATTTTTAATTAATAATTAGGAATTTCTTTCAACTTAAGGGTGGGAGTTCCACAGTGGGCACCCCCATGTAAATTTATATTTATGTTTTTCAAATATTTTTTGTAATTTGATTTTTATAAAATAAAATTTATTTAATTTATTAATTTGTAATTTATATTTTTATTAATTATTATTATTTTATAATAGTTATTTATTAATAGTTTTTTTTAGTCTAATTAATAATTGTTATTTGATAATAATAATAATTTATTAATAGATTTTATTAAATATTAGTAAATTATATTGGTAATTGTTATTTTATAATAATAATTGTGATTATTGGTTTAAATTAATATAGGTAAATTTTATATTAATAATTCTTATTCAATATTGATCATAAAGTAATGTTGGATTTATTAGGTCTTTGAATAAAAATTTATCTACTATTGGTTCTTTTTATGAATTTAGTGGATTTTGTTTATTAAACGTTTTAGTAAACTTTATTTAATTAAGTTAATTAAATCTAATTGGCAAATAGATTAGATTTAGTTAAATGGTTTGATTTTGGTATAATCATTTAGTTCATCCTAGGTATGAAGTGTAAGATGTATAGTTTTTACCAAATATGTGTTGCAATTATGTGATCAAATTGGACTTTTATTTAATATTGTTCCATATGAGTTATTTTATATTTGTACATGCATCTTTTCATACTGAAATTGGTTGTTTTATACAATATAAATTTACTTTTCCTGGTTGTTCGGTTTATCCATTTTAAGGGTGTTAGATGACCTAGGGAAAGTACAGAGGCTTGGGGATTTTCTTCTATGTTCATGTTGTTTCTTATGTTTGGCGTGAGTGTGAATTGTTTTATATCCCATTTGACCTCATAGGCTCATGAAGTACTTTGTTCCAGTGATTATGTATATGTAGTCAATCCTAATTTCTGTGATGATTCTGGATGTGTGACTGTCTGATTTTATCTATGTCAGATCTAGGAGAGATCTATGAGCCTAAGGTAGTTTACCTACATATGTGTTAGGGGGTGGCTTGCAATAAGCATCGGGGCCCACAAGTGGCTACCAAGATCACTTATTCTTAAGTATCTATAATCAAGTGATAACATAATATAACATTGAGAGATATTAAAATGAACCTAACAAGATATGGTTTCCTCGCCCTGGCTTAGTGGTAGTACAGACTAAGGTGGGAATGGAGAAGATGACTAGCCCCCTTTAAAAGGGATGAGTTAGCATAGTCGATGGCTTCGTTAGTACAAGAGGTCATTGACACCGTGTATGGTCACTTGGGTGTCAGGATCCAAAGAGATTACCAGGACAAAACTCAAGGGTTAGATGTACATGATGACACCTTCCTATGCATTGTCTAGTTATCCTACATGTGTCGGTTGCCTCTGGAATAGTGAATCTTTCATGGCATTATTATCTTTTCACCTTGAGTTAGAGAGCTTTTAGGATCCTTTCCTTTGCTTGTTCTATTTGATGTTTGTTATCCGAGTGGGATCTGTTGTTATCTCCTCAGCACGGTGGGAGTGGACCATTTAGGTTCACGAGGTTGGGTGGTAGTGATTCTTTTACCATTTGAGATTCCAACGTTCGTATACCAGTGCTGGATGATCCCTGTAGCAGTTATTTCTTCTTGATCTTCATTGATGGAGTTGTGTTCATCTTCTTGTGATCATGTATCTTTGTATCAGTTATTCAGAGATATCATGTGTACTTCTTTTCGGTTATTGTTTACATACCTTGCGACATGTGCAGTGGATGTAGGTTTATGGATACCTTATGGTACCAGTTGTATTTATGTTATCTTTGATGTGATGTTGCTTTTATCATTCATCGGTTTATATGAGTTTTTTTATTGTACCTAATCCAATTTAATTAATTAATGTAAATGTAATCTTCATCGAGGAACCCTTGAGAGTTGTAACCTGTGTTGGTTAATGTTTTAATGTGAGTAAATGGTAATTGCTTCCGCATTGATGTTTATCTTGTGTGTTAATTTTTTTTTTAAATTATTCTACAAACTTAGAAGCATGTTTAGGTTAAGTTCTTTTGGATTCCCTGGCGGGGCATTACATTGCAGGTGGTAGTACCTCTATGGTTTTGATCCTCGTAGCAGGCGGCGTACTCAACATAGGATCAATAGTAGGTGCTGAAAAATAATATTGTTAGAGCATAAAAAAATATGGACAACCATGGATAAGATTTTTAGAGCTATTAAAAAGAATATTGTTTGAGCAAAACATAAGTGGAGGATATAACATGCGATCTACTTGAACCACCTGAAGTATCTGCATCTGGGGCATACCCCTTTAATGTTTTTTTCATCCTTTGTAAAAATAACACATATGTATTTTAGTTAATGACATAAATAAAAAAGTATACTATAAAAACCATTATTGAAGTTTTTTTATAAGTAAAAACTACATTAATACTTACTATATAAGTCCAAACATGGTGAACTAACTCATCCTCTCTCATCAGTATTTCAGGAGTCTGAGATTGAATATCTACCAATCAAGTTAACTCTTTTGACATTGCACGAAGGACCTTTTGCAGTGCAACCATAGGATCAACGTCTGATGAAAAATCAACAATGAATGGATCTTGCTCATCCTATGGCTCCTCATGGACTACTTGTTCTTTTCCCTTTTTCTGATCAACACTCATTTGTGAGAATAATATTATTAGCACTTTATTTAAAAGCAATCCAAAATAGTAGTGAAGAATAAAACATAACAAAAAAAAATGTATTAACATTTTTCTTGTATGTGCATTTGTATAACAACAATGAGTTTTACCTATTGGGAAGAAGAAGTCTCATGAGAACCATCATCATTGTGTGTATCATGTGGTTGTTGATCCATACTATAGCCCTACATTTCAAACAAAAATCATTGAGACATGTTAGAACATGTGTTATTATTATAAGATATGTTGAATAATAGACAATTATCATAATGCTTCAATTAAAAGAAGAGATTTTTTTTTTAATTTTTAAACAGTTTTATATGGTGCATAGTGTGTACCACCTTGTCCATGATAGTGGGTTTTTTTGTATCTATGCGATTCAAATTGTAATCGATAAGTAGCTCTTTGCCTCCACGTATTGATTTGATTGCACATACAAATACATGATTTCCCTTGCGCGCCTCAAATATGCAATTGGGTTGCTTCGACTTAGTTGACGTAGGTCGTGTACTGTTTATAAAACCTGCAATATTCCCTGATACTTTTGGCCTTCTGTCAACGTATATAGCTACTATTTTAATTTGTTCACTAACTTTTTGTTGTATATAGTTTTCCATGAGTGCATACCTACACATACTTTTTTTATATCTAACAATCTGCATCCAACTACTGTAATCATAACAAGGTTTGACATACTCCATCAATTTGACAACTTTTTTGTAAGATACCTTTACGTCATCCATGGAAAATAGGCCCAAACCATATAATGAAGATGATGCTATGGGATATATCCTCTCTCCAACACAAAAATTAGTGTTTATTGAAGGAAGTTCATCGGGGACCCATTGTTTCTGTAGATGTCTGTTCCTAAAGGGCACCTCGAAGTCACCTTTTCTCTCATCATCATAAGAACACGACCCCCCTTGAGCAAGGAAAAATTCCATGTGTTTATTGAATTTATTTCTGATCTTTTGACCTCGAGTCAATCTCCTTGATTTAGACATACTAAATGTCTCACTTTCTTCTTCCATTCCTACATTTTCCTCACTCGAGGAAGACAAATCTGACAAATACCTATTCACTAGTACTTGCACTCCATGAAATGAGAGAGACATGTGGCAATGAGACATTAATCTCTATGGGGTGTATTGACTTATACCTGACAATCTATGAGACTGTGTGGGATGTTCGTGAAAGGGCTTCAAGTTTCTGCATGTGTAAATCAATTGTCTTATGTCATTGATATATCAAGAACTCAATATTAATCATTGATATATCAAGAACTCAATATTAATCATTGATATATCAAGAACTCAATATTGAATAGCATATGCATTGAACACATATTGTACATTTCATTCATGTCATTGATATTTTTCTTCATCCATCTCATCATCAATATCATCGTCATCGACGAAATCATCACCACCACTATCGTTGTTATCATTGTCATCAGCATCATCGTCATCATCGTCATCATCCTCCTCCTCATCATCATCATGATCAATAGTAGTAGTAGCATTGACGTCTTCTTCTTCATATTCTTCTTCGACTAACTCTCAACCATGATCATCATCTACATCATCTTCCACTTCTTCCTCTTCCTTGATATCTTCTTCTTACATCGCATTATACTTTATCAGCCTTCCTCTTGGATCATTTCTAACAATAAATGACCAACCCAGTTTATGTGGAACCTCTGAGTAAAATATCTGCTCACGTTGGCTTGGAAGAACATAGGGCTCTTCCCCAACTGGCTCAAACAACCTTGTATTAATCATTGGAAATCCATTATCATGTTCAATAATAGTTCTATCAGGATCATTTTGATTGAGTCGTAGTGTGTACCATTTCATGACAAAGAGAACTAATTTGAAGTAATTTAAGTCACAGTCAAGTATATCAACCAAAATACCATAGTATCAATTTTGCAACTCTCAAGGATGTAAGTTATTTCTAGATGAAATATTAGTCACCTGGAAGACTACACTTATCCCAGAATCACAAGTTCTCTTCATGTCATCCAACTTTTTGATGCGAAATTTATAACCATTGCATAACATAGCCTTGTGGTGTTTCACCTACAATAATGTCAAACATGTATAAATTATTGCATCATGAGTTGAAAAATATATAGTTGATTAACAAATTTATAAGTACTTGGTGATCTGTTAAACCATATGCTAAATCTATTTCCTTTTGTGTAATATTTAGATCTCCATTACGATGAGCTTGTATAACTAATGAAGACACCGATTTCCATTTTAATCTATGACCATAATGTTGACATCGTTTAATCCATACTATCATCCAATCTTGATTGTTTGCAATAAACAAATTTATTGCATCCCACTCTTTAGCAACTGTACAAAAGTAAATAGATTACTTACAATAGATTTATTTTGAAGATTAAAAATTAATTAACTACAATAACATCTCATAATTTATTACCTTTCAGTTTCCTAAATCTATCATTCCCCACCAAGTAATCCCCTTTGAATTTTTTGATGGAGTCAAGATCCCAAATGCAATATATATGGGTCTTTGTTGCAAGATTAGGAAGATAATGAGTAACATACACCATCATCTAGTATACCATAGAACCCTCAACCATAGAACCCTCAGGACATGCTCTTTGTCATACCAAACCCTTAAAAAAATTTAAGTGTCTCTCAACCATCCATATTGACCTAGCCTGTAGAGGTCCATACAATTCAATCTCCTCAACTTGGTGTATGAGGTAGTGTTCTTGTGCATTGAAAAAATTTGAAGGTAAACACTTTTGCATTTCACACATTAGTCGACAAATTCTTTTATTTCAATATTTTATATCTTCTTTATGGATATCTTTATATGACAACCACCTACAAGGGATTCAAGACATAAAAATATATAAATACAAGACTTTACAATATATTACTTGTTTGATATTATTGTTTGATATATTTAATAAATATCACTGCTTACCTCATGTATTTTTCAAGATCATATATCACTTGTTTGATATTATTGTCAAAGTTCTTTAGGAGCAATAGGGGTAGCACATACTGTAACAATTGTCAACTGATCATTTCATACAATTAAAATTGAATGTAGTTACACAAATTTATTATAAATACAAAAGACTATGACTTACTTTGATGAAGGTATGCCAATCATGTGTTTTCATCCCTGACCCAAAATCACTTTTCTTTGATATGAGATTGCTTATATTCGTAGCAAATCTTGTAGGAAATTAAATTTTTCGTATGACTTCTTTTATGGCATTATTTTGTTGCTCTATTAATAACCAAGGAAGAGAACTTGCATTAATCTGGTCTCCATTGCTATTTGATTCAATGCTATTTTTTATTGTATAATTGGAATCATGAATTTCACTACAAATTTTGCCAAATTTTTCTTTGTCACGCCTTCCATCCAATATTTTTCACAGTGTCTTTGTTACATTCTTTCCAATATGCATAGTATCAAACAAATGCACAATTTGTAGCTGCTCATAGTAGGGCAGCCTACTAAATTCTTTGGGATAACATTTTAGTCCATTTGGAAGGGGTCAGTGATGCCTTCACGACCTTCAAGATCATCAACTACATAATTAGCCAAGAAAACTCAATCGAAATATATAATTTTCAAATAGCAACCATTAGGCGGAATTATATTACCTCAAATTCTATTATATTCCAACTACCATAGGTGAGGTGTCATTCTTTGGGTCTTTTATGTAGTCTTTTATTTCCTATTGAAAATATGTTTTTCCGCACTTCGATACTTATGATTTTTATGGAGGAAGTTCCTATACTCATCAAACACCTGCTTTCTTAAACTTTTGGAATGATGAGATTTCATCTTTGGACCACACATTGGACATGCAAATTTTTCCTTTGTTTGAAGACCTACAAGATAAAAATACAATTGGATTATATATTTTAATTTTTAGAATTAAAATTATCGCGTACAAATAGAATTCACCATAACATACCACATAAATGTGTCAACTCTAGAGCATCATGAATTGTCCACACAATCATTGCATGGAATTGAAATTGTCTTTGTCCAATTGGTCTAGAGATGTCATACATAGTTAAACCATTTCATAACACCAAAAACTCATCGATAAGAGGCACAATATATACATTCATATCTTTCACTTGGTACTTTCCTAGTTGAACCTTTTATAAGGAAAGGCGTTGATGAATCTGGAAAGGAGAGAGATCTAGTTGTCAAGTTAGGATAGGAAGTATATTCTAATAATAAGAGGGTGATAGTATATTCTACTGAAGACTTTTCTCATACACACAAATGGAAGGATTGGTGAGTTTTTCTCATATTTAGAGGCCAAATTTTGTATATAAGTGGTAATGAGTTGTCATGTGCATATTTAGATTCCAATTTTTGTATTTATAAGTGGCTAGGATATGATTTGTACATATTTAGAGGCCAAATTTTGTACATCTTGAATATAAATGCATACCAAATTTTGTGCATCTTGAATATAAATGCATAAATGAATTTTGTATATATTAATTTTGTACTACTTGAATATAAATACATACATGAATTTTGTATCATTACATAATAAACTTTTGTGGTGTTACGAATCATAGACTAGTTGCGATGCATAAACCTCTCCTTGTGAGGACTTTATATTGATTTGATGAAAAATTGGTGAAGGAGAACCCACATGCCTTGGTTGTGATTGGTCTATGAAAGGCTTTGGTTTTCCTTTCCCAATTGAGATGTCATCCTAAGATTCTAAAAGACCAAGGTAATAATAAGTCTTGAACATAAATGCATGATTGTGGATCCTCAGGTAGGAGTTGTGATGCAAAGGAAGAACACTTATATGGGTTTACCCACATAAGGACAATGGTTTCATTCATCTTTCTTTCAAGTGCTCTTGGGTACTTTCCTCAACCTCCAAAATGACCAAAACCAAATTTTAACCAATTTGCAAAAAAAATTCATTTCAAATGAAAATGTTGTCATGATAACATGACAACTTTTAAGAAACTTTTACATATTTTCATCAAATGACCCAAAAATATCAAGAATGGTCATATATGGTCACTAATGGTCAAAACTGACCTTATTTATATAACATAACTCAAAATAATACAAAATCCAAAAATGTATCTCATAGGAACAAGAGTGCCCTTGCACCAAGTTGTTCCCTTGTCATTTGATTGCATCACAAACCTTTCCCTATGTCATTTGGAAAAGACAAATACCATGTGTTCAAAGATTCTGAAAACAAATTCATGACAAGTACTAAAGAAAAAGTCTTTGAATCAAGCCATATTGGAGTTAAGGCATGGGTATGTGATTGGATAAGTCACTCATACACTAAAACAATAGGGATGGGAGAGTGTAATACCTCAACACATCTAACAATTAGTCTATTAGGGATTCATGGTAATATTGTTACCATAATTTTCATATTCATTTTAGATTAGTAACCTAATTACTATATGAGAGACTACAATACCCTAGTTTGCATCATTAGATGATCTTGTTTAAATTTGTGTTCATTTCATGAGAAAAGATACATGTAAGGGAAAATAAATTTCTACATCTAAAGATTACATGTATATATATACCAAATATCTTGTATGTACTATACAAAGAAAGGAAGTGAAAGATAAGATCATCTAGGCTCACACGGGTCGTGAGTATAGCCAACTTTCAAAAGAATATGAATGAATGCAAACATACATAAGTGGATGAACATAAATAATGAAGGTACCAGACATTGCCTAAAGTAATGAACTGTTGACCTGGGGTTGAATTCAGTATGCTCTTGTATGATCCAGAACCTGCAAGGAAGGAAAAGATGGGATTAGATCCAAAGGATCTAAGCAATGCCTGGTACCCTATTACTGATCCTTATCTATAATTATGCATGTGCATAGTCAAGCCATACACTTCTAAAAGGAACTATGCTATAGAACATGTACACTCAGGAAAATGTTGCAGAAAGGAAAGAAGAAGTATCCATGGAGCATTCATACCATGAAGATAGAATAGCAAAGACAAAAAACATAGAAGCACATAAAAGAGATCAACACTGAAAGAAGAAGTAAGTGGCTGCATTTATGTCTCTATGAACACTTGGTGAATCACTGTTGCGACTGCATCATCCAAACAATGCAACAACAACACTAGATGTTGTTGTTCCATCTAGTGTTGTTATGGCATCATTTCCAAATGATGCATCCACAATAGTAACCCACCATGCCCATCATCAAGACAGTCATGATCAAGCATAAGAAATGGAGGGGACATTATCAAGGTCAAATCAGAGATCAAATTCATCTATGAAGTGTGTTAAATATGTATGCAGTGAGTAAATCAAGACCAAAATGGAGCAAAAAGTATGATGTCAAATGTGTTATCAAGCAACAGCTCATGGTTGTGAGTCAACATGGTATGTTATTTATACAAGATCAGTAAAAGGACATCTTGATAAAATAATATGCAAGATCATTAAGCCTAGATGAAAGTGATACAATGGTTCACATCTCTAACCTCACAAGATCTTCAATCTAGCATGTTATCAAAATAGAATGGAAGTGGTAATTCAATGCATCTACATCCTCAACAACATGGCAACATTGATCCAATAATAAAAAATGCATTACAAATGCAAAGCTCACGGTCTCAATGAAATAAATAGTGTATAAAACAATATATGGTGCACAATGGAAGCAAGCATGCAATGACAACAATAACATTGCATGATTCCCGAGCTCAAATTCAAAATAGTAAGTGTATTAATGTATGAGCTAATAGCTGCAATATAACAAACAGAGCACCAGCCAAGGGCATGATCTAATACCATCAATATATCAAATATATGCCAGATAAATCCTAAGCCTTAACATATTCCCTAGCAATGATTGGCTTCCATTATGGATAATTAGTTGGTGTATAAAAATCTATGCATGCTCCTAACAAGGTAACTCTTCCTCAATTAAGTAACCTTTTATCTTAGGGAAAACTCATTTAATTATTGACCAGGGATGTATATACTTAGATGACACTACCATTGCATGTGCAATAGATTATCTCTAGCTTCTACTTTAATTCATAAAATAGTAATAATTTATAAAGGAAACAAAAATGATAAATAAAATCTAACATTGGTTCTAGTCACATCATAGTGGTTGTGAGTGTGACCACACAAGGATGGTTGTAATTGAATAAACTAGTGAAATAATAATAAATTAACTTATAATAAAATTATTTTTATATTGAGACTAACTGAATCTATGCTAAACTAGTTTAACTTCCTATTATTAAGTGAGTAAAACTATCATCTAAAGTAACTGATAATCAATTAAACATATTACCACTATGAAGAAATGTAATAAATGAAACTACTAATTAATCTAATCTAACTAGAGGAATACTTCACCTCAAGCAACCCTTGCATAAGGATTCATAACCTTGAATCAATTTAGAACTTTAATCAATTGAAGATAATTGTACCCTTTTATTAATAGTACTAGACATTATAATAACAATAGTATATATTAGTTGTTGTAATCTATAAAAATATTTGAGAACATATGAACCAAAACTGTTAAGAATTTCTTGCATTTTATAGGAAATATTAGAAGTAGTGATCATAAATGTCATTGAATCTCTATTGCCCACATGTCATTCTTTAACAATATACAACTTATTATAAAAATTAAACAACTACTTAACAGAGCTACAAACATGGAGTACAAGTAATAAAATAGGGACCTTAGTAATAAAATAATTTCAATCAATGATGCAAACAACTCACGAGCATGGAAAAATCAGTGAGCATCAATATCAGTATAAATCAAATGCATCAACAATAAGCTCATAAACAATGCATGATGCCCTAGCTTGCAGCCCGCGAGCCATCAAGACATTTCCTCATGAAATGATAAGATCATTTGGGCTCACACAGGCCGTGAGCATAGCCAACTTGCAGAAGAATATGAATGAATGCAAACATGCATAAGTGTATGAACATAAATAATGAAGGTACTAGATATTGCCTGAAGTAATGAAGTGTTGACCCAAGGTTGAATCCAATATGCTCCTGTATGATCCAGAACCTGCAAGGAAGGAAAATATGGGGTTAGATCCAAAGGATCTAAGTAATGCCTTGCACCCTATTACTAATCCTTATCTATGATTATGCATGTGCATAGTCAAGCCATACACTTCTAAAAGGAACTATGCTACAGAACATGTGCACTCAAGAAACATGTGCATGCAGTGAGTAAATCAAGACCAAAATGGAGCAAAAAGTATGATGTCAAATGTGTTATCAAGCAATAGCTCATGGGTTGTTAGTCAACATGGTATGTTATTTATACAAGACTGGTAAAAGGACATCTTGATAAAATAGCATGCAAGATCTTTAAGCCTAGATGACAGTGATACAATGGTTCACACCTCGAACCTCACAAGATATTCAAGCTAGCATGCTATCAAAATAGAATGGTAGTGGTGATTTAATGCATCTAAAGCCTCAACAACATGGAAACATTGATCCAATAACAGCAAATACATTACAAATTCCAAGATCACGGTCTCAATGAAATAAATAGTGTATAAAACAATATATGGTGCACAACAATAACAGGCATGCAATGACAACAATAACATTGCATGATGCCCGAGCTCAAATTCAAAATAGTAAGTGTATTATTGTATGATCTAATAGCAGAAATATAACAAACATAGCACCATCCAAGGGCACGATGCCATCAGTGAACACCGAGGATCATCAAGAAAGCACGAGGGCCATAAGATCAATAGTGAAAAAATGATGCCACGGTTCAAACACAAGCTCCATGAATCAATGTTAAGTATATGGGCGTCAATAGTATAATTATATCTCTAGCAAAGAACATCAAATTCAAATAGAAAAGTATTAAGATATTTTATAACTAAGTAGAAATTATGTAAGGTATATGGGGGTATATTCTTGAGTGTGGTATCTCTTCCTCATTTGATATGGGAAATTGAAAGGTGATAGGGTCTCATGGATTCTCTACCTCCTTGTTAAACATTTTGATTATTTCTTTTGTATGCTTAGAGATATGTGAAGGTTCTTCTTGTCAAGGTTCCCTAAAAGGGTCTCCTTCTCCTATCGTTGTGTCTCTTCCTCTTGTTCTATTATCTTACTTAATGGGTCCACTAAGTTAATATGTGTTTCTAGTATATATTTTCACTTAGAATAGGGAAGACACATTGCTAATGCATCTCTCTCCCATTTCATTCCATATGTATCTTGATCTTATAATTATCTTCATCTACTTGTTCATAGATTATTTTAAACAAAGATTATACTAACTAAATTGTAGAATTAGAAAATATAAAAATTATTCTATGAAAGAAAATAATAAGAAATCAAATCTATGCTAGATAAATCCTAAGCCTTAACACCATCCCTAGAAATGACTGGCTTCCATTATGGATAATTAGTTGGTGTTTAAAAATCTATGCATGCTCCTAACAAGGCAACTATTCCTCAATTAAGTAACCTTTTATCTTAGGAGAAACTCATTTAATTATTGACTAGGGATGTATATACTTAGATGACACTACCATTGTATGTGCAGTAGATTATCTCTACCTTCTACTTTAATGCATAAAATAGTAATAATTTATAAAGGAAACAACAATGATAAACAAAATCTAACATTGGTTCTAGTCACATTGTAGTGGTTGTGAGTGTGACCACACAAGGATGGTTGCAATTGAATAAACCAGTGAAATAATAATAAATTAACTTATAATAAAATTCTTTTTATATTGAGACTAACTAAATCTATGCTAAACTAGTCTAACTTATTATTATTGAGTGAGTAAAACTATCATCTAAAGTAACCGATAATCAATTAAACATATTACCACTATGAAGAAATGTAATAAATAAAACTACTAATTAATCTAATCTAAATAGAGGAATACTTCACCTCAAGCAACCGTTGCATAAGGATTCATAACCTTGAATCAATTTAGAACTTTAATCAATTGAAGATAATTGTACCCTTGCATTAATAGTACTAGCCATTATAATAGCAATAGTATATATTAATTATTGTAATCTAAAAAAATATTTGAGAACATTTGAACCAAAACTGTTAAGACTTTCTTGGATTTTATAGGAAATCTTAGAAGCAATGATCATAAATGTCATTGAATCTCTATTGCCCACATGTCATTCTTTAACAATATATGACTTATTATAAAAATTAAACAACTACTTAACAAAGCTACAAACATGGAGTCCAAGTAATAAAATAGGGACATCAGTAATAAAATAATGTCAATTAATGATGCAAACAGCTCATGGGCATGCAAAATCAGTGAGCATCAATATCAGCATAAATCAAATGCATAAACAATAAGCTCATAAACAATGCATGATGCCCTAGCTTGCATCCTGTGAGCCATAAACAATGCATGATGCCCTAGATTGTAGCTTGTGAACCATAAACAATGCATGATGCCCTAGCTTGTAGCCTGCAAGCCATCAAGACATTTCCTCATGAAATGATCATAAACGGGGAGTACCACATAGTGAATATCAATAGCAAAACAAATAAAGAGAGATCAAACACGTCACGCAATGCCTTGAAGGTAATAGCAACAATGCCCTAGCTCTCAAAGCTCGCAGGTCATCGAGCATTCCAAATGCAAACATGTAAACAATGCCATCAACAAATGCAAAGATTAAATCAACAAATGCCATCAAAATGAAATTGAGTTAATGAGAAGACAAAGCTCGAATGCCTACCTCAAGTCATGGCTACCATATGCCAAGCTTCCAAATCAAGCTCGAGCTTCACAATAGAAGAGCAATGCAAAGTGGGAACTTTCCAATTTTACCACAGTTAGGGCCCTCTTTATGCACGCAGTTTGATCTACAAAAATTAGAAATGAGCCTTTCTTTTTATTTTTCTTTTTTTATAATCACACAGGTGTCAAAATTACGACAGAACCGTCGCTATTATGACAACATCGGGGGCAATTGCAAAAAAAAACACAAAAATCACACACAAATGGTAGTGTCATCGCAAATTGGCATCGAAATTTGACCCCAAATGTTGTAGTGACATGAAACTAACCTCCTCTAACACATACTGCAAATATTAATGAGCATGTCTTGTCTATCATTAATATTGGTCGTAACAACAACTAATGATGTGTTGTTTTAAGGGTTTTATCACTGAGTATTGGCATAACTTGCATTTACTTCACTTCTTCATTTGTTAGAAGGCTATTTGGAGAAAGGGAAATGGAGACAAATATCAAGCTCATATGCTTAGCTAAGAATAAATTAATGGCTTTCAGAGGAGCAATAAAAACAAAAATATGGGACAAGTTAATCAATACAAACGATTTAGGGAGGAGGGCAGTGGAAAAGATTATGGGTGAGGAATATTTTAGTTATGAATATGTGTATAGAGCTAATTGTGACATAGTTGGTACCTATGTTGCAATTCTCCTCATCGTCAAGGTGCCAAAATAAGAGGTAATTTCTTTATGTTTGGAAATCTTTGATGAAAAGTACTACAATGGTCTTTTGCTGGTTGTTAATAGTGTTAATGCAAAGTTAATGATTCCATACCTAGATGAGTATATGGAGGACCCAATGGGTTCACAGACAAATAAAATTAATTGCATAAGAAGGCCTATCCTTGTCTTCAAGGATAGGAAGATATTTGATAATAGTCAGGATGTAATTAAAAGAAATGTGGTTTTTCTCCTTAAATGGCTTAGAGTGAGGCCATGTGAGGATGTGAAGTGGGTTAAGGAATACCTAAATGTCGAGGGTTTTGAGGTTAACACTAACTATGGGAATATGACATTGGAGGATTTACGACTTTTCCCTCAAGCTATAATTAGGAGTAATACTAAGGGCTTCAAGGATGTGAAAGACAAATGCAATATGGATGCAACTCTACTAGAATCATCAGAGGATGAAGAGGAGGTGGTCTTCCATACTCCTATAAGGAATAAATAGGGTCAAATACCCTATTTTGAGCTGCATTATAAATATTTTCTAGTATTTTGGTTGTTGGTATAGTTTTCGATAGAACTTCTATATCCTTACTTCTAGGATGTGATAAAATACTCTCATACTGATATTTTTTTGTATGTTCAAAGACATGGTATAAAAGTTAGAGTTTATATTTAGTATGAGTCTCTTTTATGTAAAATGACATATCATCTCATGTATAGATTAGGTTATGGTTGTTTTTAAGTAATACCTGTGTAGTTTTTTTTGGATTTCCATTGGTATTTACAGGTTATGGATTATTCACAAGCAGCTGAGAAGACAGTATATACTTTATAGTATGACATGGAAATCATCTAATCTCTTGCTTTTTTAGCTATGACAAAATAATAAAAGTTGCCAAATATATATATATATATATAGAGAGAGAGAGAGAGAGAGAAATTAACATATATTTATATATGTGTATCTATGCAGATTTCAGATATATATATATACACGGTTTATATATACATTGACTTTATATATATATATTGATTTTAATATATATAGTGTATATATATATGTGTGTGTGTGTCTATATATATATATGTATATATATACATACACACACACACACACATATATATATATATACATATATATACATATGTATATATATGTATATATATATATATGTATATATATATATATGTATATATATGTATATATACATATATATGTATATATATACATATATATGTATATATATACATATATATGTATACATATAGATGTATATATCTATACATATATATGTATATGTATGTATGTATGTATGTGTGTGTGTGTGTGTGTGTGTGTGTGTGTGT
Organism: Chamaecyparis obtusa; assembly: GCA_027943335.1. Taxonomy (NCBI): domain Eukaryota; kingdom Viridiplantae; phylum Streptophyta; class Pinopsida; order Cupressales; family Cupressaceae; genus Chamaecyparis; species Chamaecyparis obtusa. The sequence goes on from BSBK01010887.1 coordinate 387,742, forward strand.
GTGTGTGTGTGTGTGTATATATATATATATATTGATTTTTATATATGTGATGTCTTTGGCTCATTAGTAAAGCCTTAATGTCATGAAAGAGTGTCTAGATCTTCTAAGTATTTCTAGCATTTGGCTCAAGTTTCTATCTTCTTTGGGTAACAAATGAATAGATATTAGTTATTTATATGCAAATATATGGAGACTGACTCTTAGATAGATATTCTAGTTTTGTAGCTTTTCATGTACATTCAAAGACTGAATTATCAAGGGGCTCTTATTGGTTATATGCAAATATTTTTAGAAACAATGGGTAGGATTCTGGATTCTTAATGGGTTCTTACCTGTTAATATTGTTGTGTTAGTTATCTATCTATGAGGGATTCTATGTTTTCATCAAAATGGCTAACCATTGTGCAAGCTTTGTTGATTAAAAGTTTAATTTTTTTATAATATAATTTTTAAGACTAGAAAATCAATCATGTATAAATTTGTAACAAATATCTCTATATATGCTAGATATATATATATATATATATATATATTATATATATATATA
>BSBK01010888.1:0-97999 GCA_027943335.1 Chamaecyparis obtusa
TATGTATGTATGTATATATATATACATATATATATATATATATATATATATATATATATATATATATATATATACATACATACATACATACATACATACATACATACATACATACATACATACATACATACATACATACATACATACATACATATATATATATATATATATATATATATATATATATATATATATATATATATATATATATATATATATATATGTTTTAAGGATCGTAAAATATTTCACAAAGTTAGAAATGAATATTATTCAGAAATTTAAAAAAAATGAGCATGTAGAAAAAAATAACTTTGTAAATAAACAATAAGAGATATTTGTTTTTCTGTTAAACAGTATTGAATAGTACCAAATACATAAATCAAGAGGTCTATATTTTTTTTGAAACATTGCAATATCTTTAACTGAATTTGAATTACTATCTAGAACTACTTTTTCTTTTAAAAAGAACAACTATAGAGAATATTATCTCCTTTAAAATACTATTTAAATTTATTTAATTCTAAATATTTAGTAACAATAGTAGAAATAAACAACAACAACATTTTTTTTTTTGCATGGTCTAATTATAGTCTATTTAAACATAAATTTTCAATCCTAATATCAAAGCCCTTTTAAAATAGACCTCAACTATAACTGACATTTATCTATAATGTGGTAACAGCAAAAACAAAACTTTACCAATTCTTTCTAAAAACAAAAACTGAATGTCATTTCACAATAGAGATCTTATTTTCGAAAAGAATACAGCCAAAATGATAAAATAAGTCTACACATGATCTATAATAGAAAATATAGATTTAATTTTCTGATCTTATACATATTCTTAGAGATTTCTAACAATCTCATTTAAATAAATCAAAGAGAAAAAAAATTCATGTATCATAAAATATTTACTTAACTTATCATGAAGAAAATGCCCCTTTTATGAATAAGGTAAGCTTGGAAAATATATTACACTGTTTCTTTCAAAATAAATATTTTTACAAAATTTTGAAGGAAAGATTCCCTTAAGGACTTTACATAAAAGTGAACTATACAAAAGAGTTGTTTCCATTCACCACTAAACTCTCTTTTCCTCTTGCTGATTTTCATTTACTCAAGAATTTAATGGCTTTAACCCTGCAATAAAAATTTGAAGGTCCATAGGATGCTGACTTCCCAACCAAGGCCTCTAAGAGGCCACCCTCAAGCTAGGGAAACCAAAACATAGATAGGAAATCAAAAACCATAACCAAAATAACAACAACAAAAACATGCAATGCACATGAAAGATCCCAACCAAGGATATGCACAAGGGTGTCACTTTGACCCTAAACTTGGGGGTGAAGGTGGACCAAGTGTTAATGGGGAGAAAGCCATGAAAATAAGAACAAGCCTACACAAGGTATCCAAGATAAACAACATCTTCACAAAATTCTCTTAGCCAACTTCAAAACCTTATGGCCCCCAAGGCACAATGCCAATACAAAGCACTCCCTCATGACCGCCAAAAAAAGAATGAATGGCTTCATGGAGCCCATACTCCATGTTTATCCCTCTCCTCCTTGAGGAGAGACTCTACACCCATGGCTGTCCAAAATGCCCTTCACCCCCAAGGCTACTCTTCCCTCCCAAGGGTGAGTGTAGCCTTGAGACTCTGCAACACACAACACATACAAAAAACTAAGAAACACACTATATTATAAAGGAAATAACACATGATATTTTCATCACAACATAAAAAAAATCATATCCACATTTCCTTTTAAAACAAACAAAACAATATGCGAGAATGAGAGCCACCAACCTAAGTCCAAAGAAAAATGGAAAGAGTTGAAGTTGAGATCCTTCTTGTGCAATCTTCTCCTCCTATCCAAGCTCCTCCAAAACTAGTCTAGTCTCTAAGTTAGAGACTGGGTGTTCAAACTCTCCATTGTACTAAAAAGACCTCCACAGAACTCCCCACAACCCCCTAGGGATAATGATAAGCCTTCTAATTGGTTAGTTTTCCCTAAGCCCCTTAAAGCTTTCCAAACATGGGCTCCTACAAAGGTTGGCCAAAAAGGTGTGCAAAGACCTTGCATTCTAATGGATGGTGTTCTTATCAAGACCTTGCTTTAAAAGTTGATTTTCGGCCATTTTGAAAATCTAATTTTTGGAAGGGTCTTTTGGTCAACTATGGGTTGTCCTATGGTTAAAATTGACCCTTACCCATAGGTATACCAAGTTGGATAACTAAAAATGACATAAAAACACTTGTAGGTGCGTTTCTAACCCCGCAAAAGTCCATTATAAGATTCACTTCGAAATTCAATGACAAGACTCTACCTCAAGCTCCCTAACCAAGGGATTCACATGCGGATCCTAAAGGGGTAATTTCCTAGGTTGGTGGATAACCAATCCTCAAGTGGAACATGTCATGGCCACTTGTACACAATACAAGTGTTTGTTACCGTGAGACCTATCAGACAATCATATTTATACTATTTCTATTTTTATGTTATCAGTACTTATTTCATAAACATACTTGACTATTTGAGACACTTATGTATTAAAGGATCTATTGAATCCTATGTTATATGTTTGGTACCTAATTATGTAATTAGAGTACACTAAAGATACTTTATTTTTTGATTCAGTTACAATTATGATTATGTCACATATGATGTTTTATGATGTTTAAAACTATTGCAATGGAAAGATGGTTTAGGAAACCGAAGTTCTGCTTAGTTGACTCATTTATAGACATAGTTTTAAACAATATAGTATTTATTTATATGTTTATATCATGTTTATTGGACCTACTGATGTGTCCAATGAATGTGCGGGATAAGTTGACCATGGATTTAATTGTGGGGATCTATTATTGGAACCTATGTTTATACCGTGCATTCCAAGGTCCTCTTTGTAAAAGAAATGTGGACCTCGTTGTATAGTCTTATATTCATAAATGTGGTTTTTATGTGTGTAATTAAATTGGTTTAGGTTTATGTGAATTAACCATGTCTTTTGTTTTATTAAATATGTCAAATTTGGCAAAATGTGGCTTAAGTGTTGGCATGGTTAAGTATTTTATTATTGTTTGGGTCAAGGGCTTCACTAGGGTGTAGCCTTAGGGTAGGATCAACTAACCTTGGGTTGGGAAGTTTCTAGAAGTCAACCAAGACCAAAAATCCATGCATAAATTTTAGGTGGAGTTTAGGAGGGTCATTTGGTCTCCCATAGGTTAACTAGGGTCAATTTTAGCTACCCAGGTTGATACCTTAGGTGTTAGGGGTCATTTTCAACCCATTTAGAGCCTTAAAACTCATTTATGACCCCGCTAAAGTCAAGGTTTTCATTTTGGTCGAAATTGAAGAGTTGTGAAATTTTGGTTAACCTCTCTCTTCTTCCCAAACTTGCATTCAACTCCATTTATGGTGGAGGAAGGCAAGTGGGAAGAAGGGAATGTAAGTTTATTTCCCTCTTTTGATTGGATCCTAGATTTTCGGAGGTTTGCCTATTTAGGAGAAGTTTGGAGTAAGGTTTAGTTGATCACCCACTCTCTAGATTTAGGGACCACTTTGTTGGAAAAAGATTAGGAGAAGGCTAGCTTTGGAAGGAGTTCAAGTTTTTAGAATTTCAACTTGCTTGGAGTAGGTTTGTCTTTGTATTAACTTTTGTTTGTTCAAATTTGTGTTGAGCTTGGAGCTCCATTAATGGAGTCCATGGCTTTTATGGTTCATGTTGTAAAATTTATGTTTTGTGAAAATGTTATTTTTACTTTCTGATTTCATTTTGGGATGGGTTTCTTCAAGGTTTACTCACCTTAGGAAAGGTGGAGTAACCTTGAAGGGGGTAGTAGGATGTAGACCCAAGATGTGCAGAGTCTCCCATGTGTGGAGGGATAAAACATGGGGTTCTATGATACCCATGGTGCCAAACATGGTGTACGGGCACCTGGGGGGGCATAAGGAGAGTTACACTGTATCTCTTGGAGATGGTCTTCCCAAGTCCATGTGTGGCTTGGGATATTTGTATCTTTCATTTGGCTTCTCCACCTAGTAGTCCACCTCTACCCCATTTTCAGGAAGGTTTCTTGGAGGCCTTCCCCTTGTAAAACCCAGTTGGGAATATCACTTTATTATTTTTATGTCTTGCTTGTTTCTTGCATGCTATGGTTATCTGTTTATACCCCGTTTCATATTGGATCCCCTAGCTTGGGGGTAGCCTTGAAAAGGCCTAGGTTGGGAGGTGAGCCTCCATGGTCAACCATGCTTATACAGGAACCTAGGAGATGCAAGGCTTGTGGATTATGGACTTAAAGAATATTTCAGTCAAAAAATTTTAGTTGTGTTTTGCTCAACTTTTGGGCATGACATTTTGGTATTAGAGCATGGTTTAGTTAGCTTTGGGAACCTAACCCGCTTCATAGTTGCTAAATTTTGTGTTGTTATGTGTGTAGGATGCCTCCTCTCACCTGATTAGCATGTAGACATGGATGTAGATGTGTGTGTGGACGTAGGTGTGTCTCTCTATCCCAGAAATAGGTACAATCAGAGGTAGAGATTTGAGAGGAAAACCAGGATCCACCTTCCAAACCACCTCCCAATGTGAATGTTGAATTACTTTAGGCCTTTTAGAACCTTGCAAGACTTATTCTTGATCATATGCCTCTAGTTGTAACATAGAATGTACAATAGGGTATCGAAGGACGTGGGCCCTCAGCTAGGAAACATAGTAGGAGTCCTCCTTCTAGATTTTCAGAGGTTCAGCTGAGCCTGAGGTTGGTTCCATCAGGGGACTAGAACCTCCACCTCTAGATGAGATTTTTATATATGAGATACCACCTCCTAATACAAGTGATCAAATTAGAGAGTTAATTTGACTTAACCCTCCACCTTTTGTGGGATCTATTGAGGGTACAAAGGTTGAATCTTGGCTTATAAGCCTTGGATGGTGTTTGGATTGCACCCTTATGGGAGTAATGTGAAGGCACGTATGGAAATTCATCTTTTGCAAGGGACAGCCTCCACATGGTGCAAATAGGAAGAGTTCAAGGGCCACATTGTTATGGACACTCTCACTTGAGAAACCTTCTTGGAAAGGTTTAGGGCCCGATACTTGTCAGAGTAGTTATGTCAGCATCGTATAGATGAGTTTCATGATCTACAACAGCAAAGATTTTCAGTGGCTCAATATGAGAGAAAAATCCTCAAACTCCTTCCTTATGTAGAGTACATGAAGGATCAAAAACTTTAGGTAAATAACTTTATCAAGGGATTGAACCACACCATATCTAGCATGGTATGCATGCCTCCACTAGGAGACTTACGTTACATAGTTGAGGAGAGCATTCATTGCTGAGGATATTAGCAGAGGATCTCCAAATTGTAACTCTGCACCTCATAATTATGGTTATCAGAATCCCTCTTGGAAGGGTAATCATAGGAATAATTTAGGGAATTTTAAATCCCCACAACCTCAGCAATAGTAGCAATAGTCCCAGCAGAGTCAGGCACTAAAGCCACCTCAGGGATAGCAGGTCTCAAAGCCCAAGCAGTGGAACTCTTAGGGTTCCAAGAAGGGACAAAAATCTTAGGCTCCTTATACACCCCCATCATAGTCACAAAAGCCCTATAAAGGGGGTTATAGTGGGTCTACATAGATAGGATGATCATAGTAGTTCAGGCCTTAGGGCATTCAGGTTCATAATTGAGGACCATGTTATATTTGTCATGCCATGGGGCACATATCCAAAGAATGTCCTCAGAAGGGGTATCAACAGATAGTAGTGATTGAGCCTATAGCTAGGGACATGGGCCAGTCCCACAGAGTGTTTGCAATGGTTGACAACTACCAAGTTGAGCATCAAGCCATAGTCATCGAGGCATCAAGTATGATCAAAGGTAGTGTAGTTTCTATCCTTTTTGATATTGGAGCTACTGACTCCTTTGTTTCTCCATTGACCATGGAGTGTTGCGGGCTAGTGGTAGCTAGGAAAGACATTAGATGGGCAGTTGAGTTAGCTTCAGGAGCTAGAGTATCAGTTACCCTCTTGGTTAGGGGAGTGTCTATTTAGATTGGTGGTTTGACCACCTTAGCAGGACCTTGAAGTTACACCTCTTGGATCTTACGAACTAGTTCTTGGCATTTATTGGCTATATGCTCATAGGGCCAAGCTAGATTTTCCTAAGAATTTGGTCCAATGTTTGGATGATTATGGCAATGCTACTATGATATCTAGAATCTAGAGGCTAGTATCTCTTTGTATGATCTCCGCTATGCATCTTAAGCGAAGCATGCCGAAGGGATGTCATATTTTTTCTATCACCATGAGTGATAGGGAAGATGAGGCAAAACATGAAACCTCATTAGATGACCATCCCATACTACAAGAGTATGCATATGTGTTTCCTTCAAAGCTACCTGGTATACCACCTTGAAGAGCAGTAGACTTTCATATAGACCTTGTACTAGGAGCAGAACTAGTTTCCAGAGCACCTTAGAGGATGACCACTAATGAGATTATGGAGCTCAAGTCACAACTTGAGGAGCTATTAGGGAAAGGACACATTCATCCTAGTTTTTTTCCTTAGGGTGCACCTATGATCTTCATGAAGAAGAAGGATGGGTCTCTTAGGTTGTGTATGGATTACCGATAGTTGAATAATGTAACCATCAAGAATCGGTATCCCCTACCTAGGATTGGTGATCTATTTGATTAGCTTCAAGGCACCTGAGTGTTCTATAAGATTGACCTTAAGTCAAGGTATCACCAGTAAAGGATGGTGGATAGTGATATCCACAAGACCGCATTCTACACAAGTTTTTGGTGGTGTTCCTTAATGATATCTTGATCTATTTGAAGGATGAGAGAGAGCACAAAGAGCACCTGAGACAAGTTTTGTAGCGCCTTAGAGATAATCAACTTTATGGTAGCTTGTCAAAATGTGCCTTCTTCAGAATAGAGGTCAAGTATTTGGGCCATGTGATATTTGGCAATGGGATCTCAGTAGACCCATCAAAGATTGAAGCCATCATGAATTGGCCAGCACCTACCTCAGTGACTGAAGTGAGAAGTTTCATGGGTTTAGCTAGTTATTATAGATGGTTTGTTGAAGGGTTCTCTCTAGTATCACACCCTATTACTTCTCTTTAGTGAAAGGGAAAGAAGTTTGAGTGGACTGAGAAGTGTTAATGAGCTTTCCAAGAGCTCAAGAGAGCATTGACCAGTGCACCCATTCTTGTTGTCCTAGAGCCTTTACTAGAGTTTGTAGTTTTCACAAATGCTTCCTTAGATGGTTTAGGGGTATTTCTTATGTAGGATGGGTGAGATATAGCCTATGAGTCTAGGAAACTAAAAACTCACAAGCTCAAATATCCTACCCATGATCTCGAACTTGTAGTAGTGGTCCATGCTTTAGTGAGATGGTGACACTTCCTTTTAGGACATCGATTTGAACTTCATTCAGACCATCAGAGTCTACAATACATCTTCACTCAGCCAAATCTTAATGCTAGGCAACAAAGATGGATGAAGTTCTTGTTTGAATATGATTTTGATGTTCACTACATCAAGGGGAAAGAGAATGTTGTTGTAGATGCTTTGAGTAGGAGACGGCATAAGCTTTCTTCTATGTCCTCAGGCACAAATTTTTGGGATCATATTCTTCATCACTTGCATGATGATGAGTTATATGTAGAAGTGAGTGAGTTGATTCGGTCTCAGAGACCCCTTGAGGGGAAGTATGTAGATTATTCCTTGGAGTCAGATGGACTCTTACATCATAGAGGATGCATCTACATACCTTCTTCCAAAGGATTGTGAGAGGTTTTCATGCTAGAGGCCCATAGAGCCCCTTATGCAGTACATCCCAGAGTGAAGAAGATGCATGCCGACTTGAGACAATTATATCATTGGCCAGGCATGAGAATGCAGATTGCCAAGTTAGTAGCTAGGTGTCTTGAATGCTAGAGGGTGAAGGTGGAACATCGACATCCAGGTGGTCTACTACAGCCTCATGAGATACAAGTGTGGAAATGGGACACCATATCTATGAACTTTATTGTTGGTCTGCCTATGTCATCTCATCCTCATGATGCTATCATGGTGACAGTTGACAAGTTGACCAAGGTGGCTCATTTTTAACTAGTACGTACTACTTTTACTACACCATCAGTGGCATAGGTGTTCTTGTGAGATATTGTCAAACTGCATGGCATACCTCGTAAGATCATCTTAGATAGAGATTCTCTCTTCACTTCATCTTTTTGCAGAGAACTGCAAGCAGCTCTGGGCACTAGGCTCAACTTTAGTACACCCTATCACCCTGAGATAGATGGATAGACCAAGAGGGTCAATCAGGTGTTAGAGGACATGCTTCCAATGTATGTTATGGACCATCAGACCTGATGGGAGGAATACCTACACTTAGTGGAGTTTTCCTATAACAATGGGCATCATACATCCTTGGGTATGCCTCTGTACTAGGCTCTTTATGGTAGATGATGCATGACACTATTCAGTTGGGATAGGATTGAGGATAGAGTTTCTATTGGTCCTGAGTTAGTCAAAGATATAGAGCAGTAGGTGAGCTTAATTAGGTAGCATCTCGGAGAGGCTCAGGATAGACATAATAAGTATGCCGATGCGAAGAGGATTGATCAAGCTTACTTAGTATGAGACATGGTATTTTTGAGGGTACGACCACACAAGAGTCCAATCCATTTTGGAAAGGGCTCTAAGATAGCACCTCATTGTGTTGGACCTTTTGAGATCCTTGAGAGGATAGGACCAATTGCTTACCGTTTAGCTTTTCCACCTAGCCTATCATGCATCCATGATGTGTTTCATGTTTCAGTTTTGTGGAAGTATGTTTATGATGAGTCTCATGTGATAGATTTCGATTCTTTGAAGGTAGGGTCAGATGGACAGCTGGTGTTGGAACCCATTTGTATTTTAGCCCAACGGACCCTGGCACTAGACCAGGTTAGGGTCCAGTGGGATTGTTATGACGAGGTCATAGCTTCATGCGAGGATGTAGAATAGATGACATCATAGTACCCTCACCTCTTTGATGAACTCCAGGAGGAAGTTCATGCCCAGAGGGGGTGGATGTGAGACCTATTAGATAATAATATTTATACTACTTATATTTTTATGTTATCAGTACTTATTTCATAGACATACTTGACTATTTGACACACTTATGTATTAAAGGATCTATTCAATCCTATCTTACATGTTTGGTACCTTATTATGTAATCAGGGTACACTCAAGATACTTTATGTTTTGATTTAGTTTCAGTTATGATTATGTCACATATGATTTTTTATGATGTTTAAAACTATTGTAATGGAAAGATGGTTTAGGAAACTGAAGTTATGCTTAGTTGATTCATTTATAGACATAGTTTTAAACCATGTAGTATTGATTTATTATGTTTATATCATGTTAATTGAACCTACTGATGTGTGTAATGAGTGTGTAGGATAAGTTGACCATATATCTAATTGTGGGGATCCAGTATTCGAACCTATCTTTATACCGTGCATTCCAAGGTCCTCTTTGTAAAAGAAACATGGACCTTGTTGTATAGTCTTATATTCATAAATGTGGTTTGCATGTGTGTAATTAAGTTGGTTAATATCTATGTGAATTAACCATGTCTTTTATTTTATTAAATATGCCAAATTTGGCAAAATGTGGCTTAAGTGTTGGCATGGTTAAGTATTTTATTATTGTTTGGGTCAAGGGCTTCACTAGGGTGTAGCCTTAGGGTAGGATCAACTAACCTTAGGTTGGGAAGTTTCTAGAAGTCAACCAACACCATAAATTCGTGCATAAACTTTAGGTGGAGTTTAGGAAGGTCATTTGGGCTCTCATAGGTTAACTAGGGTCAATTTTAGCTACCCAGGTTGATACCTTACAGGTTAGGGGTCATTTTCAACCCATTTAGAGCCTTAAAGCTCATTTATGACCCCTCTAAAGTCAAGGTTTTCATTTTGGTCGAAATTTAAGAGCTGTGAGGTTTTGGTTAACCTCTCTCTTCTTCCCAAACTTGTATTAAACTCCATTTATGGTGGAGGAAGGCAAGTGGGAAGAAGCGAATGGAAGTTTCTTTCCTTCTTCTGATTGGCTCCTAGATTTTAGGAGGTTTTCCTATTTAGGAGAAGTTTGGAGTAAGGTTTAGTTGATCACCCACTCTCTAGATTTAGAGACCACTTTGTTGGAAAAAGCTTAGGAGAAGGAAGGAGTTTAAGTTTTTATAATTTCAACTTGCTTGGAGTAAGGTTGGTCTTTGTATTAAATTTTTTTTGTTCAAATTTGTGTTGAGCTTGGAGCTCCATTAATGGATTCCATGGATTTTAAGGTTCATGTTGTAAAATGTATGTTTTGTAAAAATATATTTTTTACTTTGTGATTTCATTTTGGGATGGGTTTCTTCAAGGTTTACTCACCTTAGGGAAGGTGGAGTAATCTTGAATGGGGTAGTAGAATGTAGATCTAGGATGTGCAGAGTCTCCCATGTGTGGAGGGATAAAACATGGGGTTCCACGATACCCATGATGCCAAACATGGCCTACGCGCACCTAGGGAGCATAAGGAGAGTTACACTGTATCTCTTAGAGATGGTCTTCCCAAGTCCATGTGTGGCTTGGGATATTCATATCTTTTTCTAGCTTCTCCACCTGGTAGTCCACCTCTACCCCATTTTTAGGAAGTTCCCTTGGAGGCCTTCCCTTGTAAAACCCAGTTGGGAATATTACTTTATTGTTTTTGTGTCTTGCTTATTTACTGCATGCTATGGCTGTCTATTTATACCCCATTTCATATTGGATCCCCTAGCTTAGGTGTGGCCTTGAAAAGGCCTAGGTTGGGAGGTGAGCCTCTGTGATCAACCATGGTTATACAAGAACCTAGGAGACACAAGGCTTGTGGATTATGGACTTAAGGAAGATTTCAGTCAAAAAAATTTAATTATGTTTTGCTCAACTTTTGGGCATGACAGTTAGAATAACTAAGAGGGGGGTGAATTAGTTAAATCAGTTATCCTTCACTCTCAAAATCCCAGATGTACCTTACAAAATAATTTATAAAATTTATGCAGATCGATAACATAAAATATCAATCTGTCTATTCACTTTATAGAATAGCAATAATTATCCAAAGTATGATTACTGATTAAATCAACTGTGCAGTATGTAAAGTATGATAGAAAAATAATCATAACAAATAACACATAGCACAATGAGTTAACATGGAAACCCTGCTAAGGTAAAAACCACCTGGGACTGATAACTTAAAATAATTCACTCTTCTAAAGTGAGCTTGGTTAGGAGCCAACCCTGTTAAATGTTACAATGCACACTATTAGGTGTGGTTGAGTTAGAGGATTTATCACTAACAGTTAAATTTTGACCAACATTCACTATGGGGTCAACAAGATAACAATTTAGATTCAATGAATGCATATGGTAATACAAAAAGACTATTAAGTCCACTCGGTTAAGAAATTTTATGAATCAATTGTTAAACTGTTGCCTCACTTTTCACCCCATACCTATGTTGTTAAAAGTGAAAGATCAGGAAGTCATAGTCATTCTGGTGTCTAGGTCTAAGTCTTTCTTAGGTAGGTTTTCTTTGCCAGGTTTCCCTATCATTGCCTTTCCTTCTCTGAGCCGGGTGGGTTACTTAAAACTCTTGTCATGATGGGTAGGTGATAGTTCCCAACCTGGCAAGGATATCAGGCTCTCATTGATGATCTTTTGCAGATGAAAGTTGTGAAATATTCTCTAGGCATGTACAAGGGACCTGATGGAAGTCTTCTCATATGGTCACCTTGGAAGTCTTTATATGGAAGTCTTTATGTGCATTTGGAATTTCAGAGATTCACTTTATGGGGCAGTGTGTGTAATCTAGTTGACAAGATTTCTCCTATTCTAATGTGTGCAATGGTTATAAAAGTAGAATTTGCAAGTGGAGAATATTTGGTTACATTGAAATTCTGCAAGTCTAGAGGATCTTAAGTTGTGTTTCCAGAGATTGCTGATGCAAACATGATATTATCATCTCAGTTGGACTCCATATGGTGTTATGATCTATAGGCTCAGAATGTGAAGGATGTATCTCAAAATGGAAATTATTCTTGGAAAGAAAGTTTCAACATTAGCCTATGCATTAAAGTCATTCAGGGAGGTTCAGATGCTCAAATTCAAGAAATTAAAAATTGAAGTTGCTTTGACTAGTCTTGGATTATATGAAGATATGAATACAAAGGGCTCCAAAGTGTTTTAAGTTTATTTGAAGCTCCTAAACAAGGTTCAATATGATAGAAATGAATAGGGAATTCCATTCTACCTTTTGGCCAATGGGATAGCGGGGATCTTGCCACCTATTGAGATACTTTTCTTGCAAGCTTCCCAATGCTATTACTGAGCTCAGGTGAAAGAAAAGTGCGGCGTGCTAAGGGAGAATCAACAGATGTCATAAGATCACATGACTGAGGAAGATGCCATGCGATCATGTGGGATGTGGACAAGTGGAATGGTGGGGTCGCGGGCTCTTAGTTACGGTCTCCAGATCTACGGTCCCCACTTTGTCGCATGACTAAGGAAGCTATTTTGTGATCATGCGAGATCTCACCACATGTCCCTCGGTGGGTCTGGAAGATTTTTTTATGGTAGAAAGATTTAAAGATCATCGGCGGAGGTGAATCTACGATTCCCACTTTAACGGGATGATAGGGAAGATTCTAAGCGGTCGCATGATCGCAAAAATTTAAAACAAGCTATGTGATCATGTGAGATGTGAACATGTGTCTTGCGGTGGGGCCAAGAAAATTTTCTCACAATTGCTAGGTTGGAGGAGGAATAAGGTACATTCGGTGGTTAGGAAAGATGACCGCACAGTTTCACAACTAATAAATAGTTAAAGATGGGCAAATTCATTTTGAGCGGTCGCATGATCGCAAAACTTTAAAACAAGCTATGCGATCATGTGAGATTGTGCCACGTAGCCCGTGGGTCTAACAGAATGGTAGATACTTAATTGATGGCTCCCCACTTTGTCGCTATGGTGTGGGAGATTCTATGTGATCATGCGGGATCATGCCATGTGTACTCACTCACTCAGTTAGTGTCTTATGTGATGCGGTGAGATTCAAGTGTTTAATAAAGCACATGCTCTAAGTTGAGGAACTCGCATACATAAAATTGATGGTTGGAAACATAGCGAGTCTGAATGAAGTATAGCTCAATGCTATGAAACGTGTTCATCAGTATTTAAATTTCAAAATGAACTGCAGAATTTAAGTTTTAATGGAAGATGTTGGTTCAATGGATAATGATAAAGTAGACAATGAGAGCCTTGAAATGAAGTGTCATAATTCTGATGTCTGTTCCTATTCCTGTATGTATGATTGGCTTTCCAAATTCTTTTGTTAAAGATGTCCTTTCTTGGTGCCTAGTCTTTCAAAACTCTGGAATTTGAAACATTTCATATTCTCATGAAGGCCATATGATGTAAGCTCTATAAATACTGTTGCACAAGTAAATGTATCAGACTTAATATTGCAGAGCCAATAAAGAGGATTTTATGTCAATAATTTTTTGTTCCACTTAGTTAGTTGATGCTTTTCTATTTCTTTCTTTTACAATCTGAATTGCAGGAAGAAAGGAAGGATGTTTCATTCTTTCGTGATGAAGGTCTGAATCAACTAGATTAGGATGTGCTTTGGAAGATTCGGGGAAAGTTTCAGAAGAAGTTTATTTGCATTTCTGTAGATAGTTACTAAGCATTCAGATTCATAGGATTTGTGAGTTTGTTGCTTGGTCATAAATTAGAAATCTTTTTCATTGCCTAAATTAAGTTTTCTTAGACTTAATTTGGTTAGCCTCTCGTGCTCTCAGATTAAGAGCATACCTAGATTAGATTTAGGAATCAAACATAATTCTTTGAAAATCATTCACATAGGGAGCAGTACCTACCAATTCAAAGAAAATCTAGTCATCAGAAGATGGCTTTTCAACTATTGTAAGTGGGTTTTGTTCATCATTCGGGCATCAAGAGTCATATTGTCACAAGGAATAAGAAAGGAAAAATCTATTTACTAACATAAACTGATACAGTTTTGATCTCATTCAAAGATAACTTAATTACAAATATTTAGATCTATAATATGCTTATAAAATCCTTTGATCATTAATCAATTCAATTCTTCAATATTTCTCAATGTACTTCACTCGGTAAATAGTTCTCTAATGATCGGTAATGTACGTAGCTTAGTTCTTTCTATAACTAGTTTGATCAAGAATGCATGAATAAAATCTTCATGCGAAATCTCTACAGTCTACTTTTTTCCGACATGTTTCAACAATGAAACTCATTTCTCTTAAGTGGAGAAGTAAACCATTTTCATATCAGCCATTGTATTTTGCCTCTTGATCTCCTTTGTCCATTTTTCTGCTTAAATATTCCTTGATAGATGTGTCATTAACATGTTTCAATCTCATCCTTTAGGTCATCTCTAAATTTTTTCAACCATGGATCTCGTAACTATCTTCATCTTTTACCTTGAAATCATAATAATATCCAGATCATCAATTTCAGTTAGTTGTTCTTAGCATTTAATATTTTCATCCATACTCAATTAATACTAAAATGCATTGGTGATAACTAACTCGATTAATATTGTCACTCAGTATACACTACACTATCTCGATGTATACAGAAGTCTTCAATTACTGACCACATTGACTTGTTCAATTTGAATTTCTTCTTCATAATAGATTAATATAACATGCTCAAGTCAACAATATAAAGCCATAGACTCATCAATAAGTTACCCAATGTTTACCTTATCCTTATTTGTCATATCCATCTTTCCTTTATGTAGATATCTTAGTTCTTCATCTTTAATGCCTTCTATAGATGTTATGATGTTTGTAACTACCTTGATAAGTATTGTCAAAACTGTTGGAAATATTCAGGAATTAACCAAGTTATTGAGAGGGGAGGGGTGAATCAGTAACTCCAAATTTTCTTTCAATAACAGATGTATTAACATATAGTTCACTTTATCCTCTTGCATATAGAAAGCATGAAACTTAAAAGCATTCACAACAATGACACATAGATTTGGTTACCCAGAAACCTTCCAAAAGAAAGTAAAACTGGGGTGGGGATGAAACCCACAAAGCTTTACTACTGCAGTATAAAGTTGGCTGGTTAAGGCTTACATTGATCACTTCTGATGATCTGCCTTGCTAGGAGCAATAAGGACTGCTAGGTCCACCTTGTTAGAGGTTTTACAAACATACAATGAAGTATGCACTCAGTTAAGAGATTTTACAAAGACTGTTAAGTCTACCCGGTTAAAGGATTTCAGGCTGGTTCACTTGTTAGGATGAAACAATAGATCTCTTACTTTGCAACTGGATTGCTGAATGAGATTCGCTGATGTACTGATCACCTTCTGTGATGAATTTGTCTTTGCTACTTCTTATACTGCTGTAGCCCTTTGTAATTCACTTATCTCTGCCTTTCTCTCTTTTTCATATCCATACTCATACATGTTGGTATTTTTACAACATTGTTTATATACAAGTCTAAAAAATTAATTACAATTACAAAGTCGGCTTGACAAATAAACATAAGTGCTACTAAGTCAGCCCAAGTATGGTTACATGGTTCCTGCAAACTAACTCGATGACTTTCTGATACTCGGCGTCCACTGCATTACTCGGCATCGTCATGCACTCGGTAGAAGTGAAGGCTTGGTTCATACTAACCACTCGGTAAGTTTTGAACTCGGTAAATACCTGTGACTCAGTAGACATAATGTTACTCGGTTTACACTGTCCTACTTGGTTCGCACTGTCCTGCTCAGTTTGCACTATTCTGCTCGGTTTACACTGTTCTGCTCAGTTTACACTGTTCTACTTAGTTTACACTCAGGATGCAAATAAGTGTTGTCACTAGTGGCAATCCTGCTTAATGCCAACAATCTCCCCCTTTGGCATTAGTGACAAAAACACTTATTGCCCAAAACTTATATACATGAACCATGCTGAGATTTATTTTGATTTTTCAAAATTTGTCTTTTTCATAGGGCTTTATAAATTATCTCCCCCTTTCAATGTGCTAACTTTTTCTTCAATACATATGTCCCCCTTTTTTTTGATAATGCCAAAGGTGTATATACAAGTGTTTTACAGGGAGAATCCAAAATTTGATAGAAAAATAGAATGTACCTTCATTATCAGTGCCAGAGTTTTGTCCCAATTTTCTTGCAAAATCTTGCATGTTTGGATTGCAATTTGGACTTCTGCAAAGAGTTCAATCATGTGATCTGCTATTGAGAACTGATTGTCATGAATTAATGTTTTGGAATGTTCAATGTGCTTATACATTGTATTCATGATGGGAAGGATCATGTTCTGAATGTCTAGCAATGTGGACCAGATCCTTGTGTCTTCTTTTAGTAGTTTTGACTGCATATTTGATAGGAATGAGATTTTCATGTGATGAGCAGAGTTTGAACTTGGTTCAAGTTGTAGCTTCTGTATGCTAATCTTCAAATCCTCATCAATTTTATTCATTTTATCCTTGACATCTTTGGTGAACTCGGCAACATTGCATAGTTTGGCCAAAAGAGAGGTAACATTTGAATAGGAAGATTCAATGTTTGCCAAAACTGAAGATAATTCTACTTGATTAATAGCTATGTGCTGAGCAATGTGCTCAAGCACTTTATTATTGAATTTCTTCTTAGCTTTTTCAACTAACTTGTCTATCCCAGATGAATCCTCATTGTACTTATTTATAGCTTTTGCTAATTGTAACAAAACATGTTGAGAGGAGTCTACTTTAATACCTAATGCTTCAGACAAAATGTCCTTAGCATCCTTAATGATTTTATATTCCTTGTCTCTCTCATCTTTAAGCTTCTTTTGCTTTGCTTTCCTTTGGAGGATTTCACCTATATTTTGCATTTGATCTGCTGATAGATTTGCAAAATCCAATGTTGCAATCTCTATTTCCTCATCTAGGTCTATATCCTCTACTATATTCTTGCCCAAAAATCTTATACTCGGTTGAACCTTAGGCTTATCTATACTTAATGCCTTAGTAGTAGTGATAGTAGACATAGTAGGACTAGCTATAGAGAATGGTATACTGTCTACTAGAGAACTTAAAGTATTTACACTTGTAGAATCAAAAATTGGAATACTTACTGCTGGAAAACTTGATGAAATAGGAGACTGCAACTCGGTAGAAGAAATGGTAGTTACTTCTGTTGTTGCTGTAGGTGATTGGACAAATGTTGAAGTTGTCACAACCATGCTTGAAGATGTCTCTGGGCTAGATGTAGCAACTTTTACTGGAGAGGTAGGAAGTGATGCAATGACTTCTGCCGCTATCCTCACGGTATCATCTACCTCAGTGGCTTCTTCCTGTTCATCACTGTCATCTTCAATGTCTTTTATTATAACTATTTCAGTACTCGGTTGGTGAAGATGGTATATGTTCTTCCATGTGGCATTTGCAGTCTTCACAACTGATTCAATATTGTTAATCAGAATTAAACAAGTATTGAACTTCAGTGTCATCTTATTTTCATTCTCCTTCAATGCCTTCTTTATTTCATCATTTTTCAAGCTTGGCATTAACTGTTTCAGGGTTTGATCAAATATGTCTTTTACAGTTTGCTTTGCATTGGCCCATCTCATATTTATTGGATCTAATAAAGCTCCTGGAATCTATGGGGCTATTTCATCAGGTGAGTATTTCCACTGTCCCATCTTTTCAATAACAACATCTTCTATCTCCTTTTGTTCTGATTCTGATCTTGTTTCATATTTTAAAGATTTTATATTACTTACTCCAGATCCTAATCCTTCTCTCAAAAGTTTGATCTTCTCTTGAAGGGTTAGAGGAGGCTTTTTGAATATTATATCTTTGTCCTTTTTGTCTTCCTTACCCCTTGCACTTCTCCTTGTAAATACAGTAGTGGGAGGCTTAGGTGCCTTGGTGATGAATACCTTTCCTTTCTTCTTTGCAGGTTCTGGTTCCTCTATTTTCTCATCCTTTTCCTCTTCTTCTTCAGTGTCTTCTCCTCTGTCCTCAGTTAGCATTTGCATTTTGGCTATCCTCTTTTTTCCTTTATTTACTGCCTATGGAAGCTTTATACTTAATTCAATTCTCACTTTTGCTTCTTCATATGTTCCAAAATATGGAGCTTTGGGATTAACAGGCTGATTAAGGAGGGCTTCAATGATATTCTTTGTTTCATCAATGTTTACCTCATAAGGAAGAGGTTTCACATGTACAATCCTCGGTTTAGCTACTTGAATGTATACTTTGTCATAGTCCACCATGAAACAAATATCATCCTTATAATCCTCCACCAACTTCTGTGGAATCCAGAATCTGTCATTCATTTTCTCCTTGAAAGACTCAAAATAACTATCCATGATGTTATCAAAATTTTCACCCATTTCTGAGATATATTCATTTATCTCATAAAGAACTGGCACATCTTTTCTCCATACTAGTTTTCCTTTAGAAGGGAAGAATTTCTAAACATAGAAAAATAAACAGACCAGTAGAGATCCAAACTTACATGGATTGTTTTTGGAAGTTTGAATGCTTTCCATGTTCTTGTTAAACTATTTTAACAACAAATCTGCAAGGTCAAATGATAAATTATTCTTTACCACCTTGTATGCTAGGTCTATGGCTTCACAGGAAACACTATTCTGTTGACTTGAACTATATATTTTATGAGCAATGATGTGTGTTCCAAACTTCAGTTCAGCATCAGTAATGCTGCTTACTTTCATGCCTCTACCATCCCACTCAGCTAGGCTTTTCTTGTCTAGCTCTGGCCGACCTAGGGTTTTGGTAGATTTAACTTTGTTTAACATGGGAAGACTGGTGATTTGGTGAATCATCTTCTTAGTGATCTCTATGGGTTGCTCAAGCCAAATCTTGCCTTCATGTACACGACTGAGAATGTATCTAACCCATTTCTCCCAAAATTTTTGAGGTAAATGTGCAATGTGAACTAATCCCTTGTCTTCCAGATGTTTGTGCTTGAGTTTTAGAACACCATTCACACACAGTTCCTCACTCACAATATCTAGCTCTAGGTTTCCCATCTCTTGAATTGCACAATTGAAATGCTTGCGAATATCATTAACAAGTAGTACCTTAGGAGGAATCTGAGATTGAGCTCCGTTCGGGCCTAGGGCTACTGCAATTGCAGGCACAAGTTTTAAATCTGGTGCTCTCCATTCCCCTTTGATTATCATTTCTATTCCTTTGGTCGCTAAAGCACTGGATGATGCCATAGTAGCTCACAGAGAATTCTTTTCGCAAAAGTATTTGAATCGCTTGATTGCTCTGGAAATTTTTTGCTCTCAAAATGCTAAAGTTCGCGGTGAAGAATGAGTTTGATTTCTTGCCTTTTGTTTACAACTCTATCATTAATGCTTCATAGAAATTAGGGTATGAATTTTGACAGACTGTCACCCACTATGAATTAATTTCTCGATAAAGACTTCGCAACTCGGTGAACTTGAGAATTCATGTTGCTCCGACCTCACTCGGTAAACATATTAGATTGCTCCTGACCTTGCTCGGTGGAAACTGATACCGACCTTCCTGTGATCTTATTGCATCTTGTATGCCGATTTAGATCTTTCTTTTAATTCAGTTCTGGAACTCCTTGAAATTTGTCTATGAGAATACAGTTCCAGTGCTTTCTTGGGAATTTAGTTTGAGTCGGTAGAGCCACCCATTCCATTACTTGGACTGGTTTTCTCGGTAGATTTAGGAACCCACTGTTGTCTCATCTGTTTCCTGACCTTAGTTGCTTCATTCTTCTTTCCATCTTCAAATTCACTAGCATTGATGCAATTTCTGGCTATATGACCGAGTTTAGTGCATTTGAAACATCTTATGGTAGTATCTCTTTTCCTTAGATGATGTTTTATGCAGTTCATGCCAATGTGTCCATATTCTCCACAGTAATGACATCTACACCAAGTGTTGTAATCCCATCCAAACATTGCTTTCATAATTTTTTTTTCTGGATTGAATGTTTTGGATCTGCACTCGGATGCCTTGTGACCTTGTTTGTTACATTTGTGACAATTACCTTTGAATCTTGGTTTTTCCCTGCATTCATTTGCTTTGTGACCATGCTGATTGCAGTTGTAGCATTTTCCATTGAATTCTACTTTTTCATTGCTCCAACATTTATTTGAAGTATGTCCTATTTTGCCACAATGATTCCAAGTAGGTTTCTAATTCCTTTGAGTACCTTGCTTAGAAGATTCACCTTCTCCTTTGTATCCAAGTCCTGCTTTTCCTTTTTGCCTATGAAGATTTTGATCATACAGCTGATTTAAGTCTTCTTGGCTCTTCAGCATTCTTTCATTGATTTTTTTTTGGTGTTTAGGTCATCCACCAATCTTAGATTGATTTTCTTTTCAGATCTTAGTTCTTCTCTTGTGCTTTCTATTTCTGATCTTAGAGTCAGAATTTCCTCATTTGTATGGGAGATCTGATCAATTAGGTTTTCTAGCTGAAGGGTTTTATTTTGGAGTTCATTGTTCCTTCCATCTAATTCATCTTTCAACTTGTTTCTTTGTTCTAAGATCTCACAAAATCTTGTTGAGTGTAGTTCTTGTTCTCTTTTTAATTTTCTCACTTCTTTCTGCAGAGACCCATTCTTTTCTACGAGTTCTTTGACAGCATTGTTTGCTTCATCTGAGCTATCTGAGGGAAAAAGATCTTCAATCTTTTCTTCAATGTAGTTATGATCATTCATCTGATTTGCAAGTTCCTTCCTTCTTCTTAGGGATTGGGAAAGATGTTCTTTTGCTTCTTTAAGTTTAGCTATGGCCATTTCCAGATCTAGCTTTTCATTTTCGATCACCTTGTTTAGTTTGAATACCTCCATTGTCCTGGATCTTTGCTCAAGCTAGTTAAGCTTTATCATGAGAAACAATACAACTTTGATACCAATTGTTGGAAATATTTAGGAATTAACCAAGTTACTGAGAGGGGAGGGGTGAATCAGTAACTCCAAATTTTCTTTCAATAACAGATGTATTAACATATAGTTCACTTTATCCTCTTGCATATAGAAAGCATGAAACTTAAAAGCATTCACAACAATGACACATAGATTTGATTACCCAGAAACCTTCCAAAAGAAAGTAAAACTGGGGTGGGGATGAAACCCACAAAGCTTTAGTACTGCAGTATAAAGTTGGCCAGTTAAGGCTTACATTGATCACTTCTGATGATCTGCCCTGTTAGGAGCAATAAGGACTGCTAGGTCCACCTTGTTAGAGGTTTTACAAACATACAATGAAGTATGCACTCAGTTAAGAGATTTTACAAAGACTGTTAAGTCTACCTGGTTAAAGGATTTCAAGCTGATTCACCTGTTAGGATGAAATAGTAGATCTCTTACTTTGCAACTAGATTGCTGAATGAGATTCGCTGATGTACTGATCACCTTTTGTGATGAATTTGTCTTTGCTACTTCTTATACTATTGTAGCCCTTTGTAATTCACTTATCTCTGCCTTTCTCTCTTTTTCATATCCATACTCATACATCTTGGTATTTTTACAACATTGTTTATATACAAGTCTAAACAATTAATTACAATTACAAAGTCGGCTTGACAAATAAACATAAGTGCTACTAAGTCGGCCCAAGTATGGTTACACGGTTCCTACAAACTAACTCGGTGACTTTCTAATACTCGGTGTCCACTGCATTACTCAGCATCATCATGCACTCGGTAGAAGTGAAGGCTCGGTTCATACTAACCACTCGGTAAGTTTTGAACTCGGTAAATACCTGTGACTCGGTAGACATAATGTTACTCAATTTACACTGTCCTACTTGGTTTGCACTGTCCTACTTAGTTTGCACTGTTCTACTTGGTTTACACTGTTCTGCTCGGTTTACACTATTCTGCTCGGTTTACACTATTCTACTCAGTTTACACTCAGGATGCAAATAAGTGTTCTCACTAGTGGCAATCCTGCTTAATGCCAACAAAAACTAGTTGACATCAATGACAACATATTGACTAATTTAATCATCTTTCATATCACTTTAGTATCTCAGTAATCTATAATCATTATTTCTTTAGTTCATCTAGATATTCAATCAATTGTAGATCATCAATCTCTCCCCTTGGCATTGATGGCAACACAAACAATATGAAATATGTCATACACATACCAAACATGTATTCTACAACTATGTAGGTAAATTTTGTTTCTCGATAAGATCTCCCTAGCTTTAAACTTAATATGTTTAATCACTACAAAATAAATAGCATTCCATGGAGACTCTCCTTATGGATTTGATCTTTTTCAGTTCTCAGATTCTTTCACCCATATATGTTCTTAGAAACAAATATTTCAATATGAAGTCTCTCTCCCTTTGACAAAAATTCCAAATAAAATAAACAATTCTTCAACAATTAAGTAATTCTCTATTGTTTAGTCCAGATCTGGTACCTTCATGTACTGATAAACAAATTCTTGTTCCAGCTTCTACAATCTTTCACAACCTTAGAAAACCTAAAGTGTGAGCTATGTGCATCAACATGAATGATTTTCTGATAAAGTATAGGTTGCTGCAACCTCCTGATCACCTTAGTGACCAATAGATAAGGGACAGACCCCTAGTGTAGTCCTTAAATACTCAAATGTGTCCTTCGGTAAGGGTTTGGTAAAAATATCAACAAGTTGTTCTTTAGATGTTACAAATTCTAGTTTCACCCACTTTTCTTGAACTTGTTCTCTTAATTAGTGATACTTAATAGATATGTAATTTTTTTTTATGCATCATCGAATTCTTGGAAATATTTATAGAACTAGTGTTGGACCACAATATATAATCACCAGGTTGGTGATTACCTCATTCATTTCTTCCAACACTTGTTTTATCCAAGCAA
This sequence comes from Chamaecyparis obtusa, assembly GCA_027943335.1. Taxonomy (NCBI): domain Eukaryota; kingdom Viridiplantae; phylum Streptophyta; class Pinopsida; order Cupressales; family Cupressaceae; genus Chamaecyparis; species Chamaecyparis obtusa. Next base: position 22,980 of record BSBK01010888.1, read on the forward strand.
TATTTGAATAATTTGCAATAGAAGAAACATAATCTGCTTTAGTAGTAGACTGAGAAATGCATGCTTATTTATTGCTTATCCAAGTCACAAGCCTTTCTCCTAAGAAGAATTCTCCACTGGTTGTGCTCTTCTAGTCATCAATGTTTCCATCCCAATCTACATCGGTGTAAACTCAGAGTTCAAAATTTCCTTCCTTTGTGTACCATTAACCCTAGTCTTCTATCTTCTTCAAGTATCTTAGAATCATTTTAACAAAAACCATATGTGAAACTTTAGGATTGATAGAAAATCTTGCCACAATCTGAACTACATGTGCTATATCAGGCCTACTATGTACCACATACATCAATTTTCTAATCATTGATCTATAAAATGTCTGATTTACTTCTATATATTCATCATCCTTTGTCAACTTACATTCTGTTACCATCGATGTTCCTACCAGTTTTGAATCTTCCATGCCAAAAGTTTATAATAGTTCTTTAATTAGTTTGATTGAGTGATGAAAATCCCATCCTCTTGTTGTATAATCTGCAAACCTAGAAAGAATTTAATCTCTCCAAACATTGAAATCTCAAATTCCTTTCTCATTTCATCAGCCATCAGATTTTGCCTCTTAAACTTCTTCCATTTTACCCCTTAAACCTTCCTCAACAGATGTTTCCTTAACACATTTCAATCTCATCCTTTAGATCATCTCTGAATTGATTTAACACAAATTAAACATCACAAGCCATATGGCATTTCCACTTGATCACTCACATAAACAAATTAAAAATTACAATTTAGAAAATTAAATTGAGACATACAAGCTCATTACATTTACAAATAAAATATGATACAATGAGGTTTTGTCTCTTATTAGATGCAACCTTGGATCAAACTGAATTCACATTGGTATATGTTTAGTTCCCCAATATAATACCATGGTATAATTCCCTACACACTAAATCTATGATCAATAGACCAAGAAATATAATTCCACAACATATAAGATTCAAATACATTCCTCTTAACATAACATTCACAACATCACATAATCAATTGAAATTCACTATGCGTATTAATTTAGTTTTTCCCATTTGTGAAAACATATATACCCACATCATGTAAATAAGAAATTAACTTTCAACACTTAATAGGAAACTCATAGCATCATAATTGCATCAAATATCCATTTCTTAATAATTCACATAAATAAATCTCATCACGTCTTCCTAGCTTTTATAAAATCTAATTTAACCTTAAATGCAGAACCATAATAAAGTCACAAGATAATTATTATAATAATCATAAAATACTATGCATCTAGTGTCTAAGATGATAAGATTCATGACATAAAGTGTCTAAAATCCATTGTGCATCGAAATAAAGTGTCAAAAGAGTATCTCTGTAATGCATAAAATAAAAATCTAAGACAGGCTCAAGGTGAGGCCTCACATTTATGCAACAACCTAGACAAACTCATTGGTTCACTGCAAAAAGAATTCTTCAATATCTACAAGGTACAAAATACTATGGGTTCAAATATTCTAGGACAAAAGAGTTTTATTTTCTTGGCTATTCCAATTCAGATTATGTAGGTGATTCAATAGATGGAAAATGTACAAGCAGGTTTTCAATGCATCTTGGGTCTACTGAAATCTCTTGGGAATCTTAAAAACAATCAGTCCCAACTATCTCTACTTCTAAAGCTGAATATATGGTAGCCTCTAAAGAAACTCGAGAAAACTTATGGATTAGAAGGATTCTTGAAGACTTGCAGACACCATAAATTTTATCAACCACACTCTTCATTGACAGTCAATCTACTATCAAAATGGCTAAAAATCTAGTCTTTCATGACCGTACCAAACACATCAACACAAAGTTTCATTTGATCCAGCATAATGTGAAAGATGAAAATATTCATCTCAAATATTTTTCCACTGCAGATCAGCCTATTGATATTTTTACCAAGGCATTGCGCAGAGAAAAGTTTGAGAAGTTTAGAGGAATTCTTGGCTTAACCCTTTTAAATTAAGGGGGGGGGGGGGGTGTTAATAACTTATTTTCCAAGTTCCTAAATACTCAATATTAGATTAGGTTTCCATAATATTAGTTTATTTATTTTTCCTTTTATTTTTAGGTTTGTTAGTAGTTTTTTGTTCTGACATTTTTGTATAAGAATTTATAACTATTATTGTCATCTCTTTTATATTTTCTTTGTTAATTTTGAAGTGAATGATTCATGGGAAATAACAATTACTTTCTAGTTTCTCAATAAATAAAACATCATGAAGTACAAAATTTGGAAGATTAGACAACTTAAATCAAATAGAACTCATTTTCCAATAGGTTTGAGACTTGATTTATCTGCTAAGTAAATTGGACCACAAGCACTGTCATGAAATTATTCAAAGTAATCATGTCATAATGTCATATTTTTTGTGGCTCCAATATCTAAAATCCTAGAATCATACCATGATGAATTAGAAGAAAATTTTGAAATAGAAAGTGCATATTGATCACCATCACTATCACAAGAAAATTGAGCTTCTCCTAAAATTTTATCATCTAAAGGTTTATCACCATTATAAACTTTGGCTTTATCTTATTACTTAAAAGAGTTTTCTTTAAAACTTTCTATCTCAACCCGAGAGATCTTTCATTGATGTACTTCATGACTACCTTTTCTATCACATCCCTTACAATATAAAAATTGCCTATCATTTTGATTATCATTTTTCTTCCAATGACCTATATCTTTCCCTCTATCACTATAACCACCTCTTAAAGAGATTTTATTTGGAGGTTTCTCTTGATGAGAAAGACATATATTTTCATTTGTATTACCTATTTTCCTTCCAAATGCTTTTTCACACTCTACTTACCTATCAACTAATAGATAAAAAGTAATAGTTTTCAATTGGTTGCTTGCTTGAAGAGACTCTAGATATTTGTGTTGGCATTAAGCAGTATTGCCACTAGTGACAACACTTATTTGCATTCTGGATGTAAACCGAGCAGACAATGTAAACTGAGCAGACAGTGCAAACCGAGAAAATAGTGCAAACCGAGCAGATAGTGCAAACCGAGCAGACAGTGCAAACCGAGCAGACAGTGCAAACCGAGCAGACAGTGCAAACCGAGCAGACAGTGGAAACCAAGCAAGTTAGTACAAACCGATCAGGACAATGTAAACTGAGTAACATCTTGTCTACCGAGTCACCAATGCTTACCGAGTTCAATACCTACCGAGTGATCAGTATGAACCGTGCCTTCACTTCTACCGAGTGCATGACGATGCCGAGTAATGCAGTGGACGCCGAGTATCAGAAAGTCGCCGAGTCAGTTTGAAGGAACCGAGTAACCATATTTGGGCCGACTTAGTAGCACTTATGTTTATTTGTCAAGCCGACTGTGTAATTGTAATTGTAATTAATTGTTTGAGACTTGTATATAAACAATATTGTAAAAAGATGAAAAATTAATATAAAGGAGAATATATGTGAAAGAGTAAGAAAGGCAGAAATAAGCGAATTGCAGAAGGCTTCAGAAGTATAAGGTTCAGCAAAGACAAATTCATCACAGAAGGTGATCAGTACATCAGCGAATCTCATTCAGCAATCCAGTTGCAAAGCAGAGATCTACTATTTCATTCTAACAGGTGAATCAGTACTAAATCCTTTAACCGGGTAGACTTAACAGTATTTGTAAGAATCTCTTTACCGAGTGCATACTTCACTGTATGTTTGTAAATCCTTTAACAAGGTGGATTTAGCAATCCTTATTGCTCCTAACAGGGCAGATCATCAGAAGTGATCAAATTGTAAGCCTTAACCGGCCAACTTTATTCTGCAGTATTAAAGCTTTGTGGGTTTCATCCCCACCCCAGTTTTACTTTCTTTTGGAAGGTTTCTGGGTAACCAAATCTTTGTGTCATTATTGTGAATGCTTTCAAGTTTCATGCTTTCTGTATGCAAAGGTTAAAAAGTAAAATACATGTTAAAATTAGAAGAAAATTTGGAGTTACTGATTCACCCCTCCCCTCTCAGTAACTTGGTTAATTCCTGAATATTTCCAACAATTGGTATTAGAGCTGCATTGGTTCTCAAGACAAAGCTTAACTAGCTTGAGCAAAGATCCAGGACAATGGAGGTATTCAAACTGAACAAGGTGATTGAAAATGAAAAGCTAGATCTGGAAATGGCCATAGCTAAACTCAAAGAAGCAAAAGAACATCTTTCCCAATCCCTAAGAAGAAGGAAGGAACTTGCAAATCAGATGAATGATCAGAATTACATTGAAGAAAAGATTGAAGATCTTCTTCCCTCAAATAACTCAGATGAAGCAAACAATGCTATCAAAGAACTCCTAGAAAAGAATGGGTCTCTGTAGGAAGAAGTGAGAAAATTGAAAAGAGAACAAGAACTACACTCTACAAGATTCTGTGAGATCTTGGAACAAAGAAACAAGTTGAAAGATGAATTAGATGGAAGAAACATTGAAGTCCAAAACAAAACCCTTCAGCTAGAAAATCTAATTGATCAGATCTCTCATACAAATGAAGAAATTCTAAATCTAAGTTCAGAAGTAGAAAACACAAGAGAAGAACTAAGATCTGAAAAGGAAACCAATCTAAGATTGATGGATGACCTAAACGCTGAAAAACAAATCAATGAAGGAATGCTGAAAAGTCAAGAAGACTTGAATCAGCTGTATGAACGAAATCTTCATAGGCAAAAAGGAAAAGCAGGACTTGGATACAAAGAAGAAGGCGAATCCTCTAAACAAGGTACTCAAAGAAATCAAAAACCTACTTGTAATCATTGTGGTAAAATAGGACATACTTCAAACAAATGTTGGAACAATGAAAAAGCAGAATTCAATGGAAAATGTTATAGCTGCAATCAACCTGGTCATAAAGCAAATGAATGCAGGGAAAAACCTAGATTCAGAGGTAATTGTCACAAGTGCAACAAACAAGGTCACAAGGCATCTGAGTGCAGATCCAAGACATTTAATCCAGCAGAACAAATTGTGAAAGCAATGTTTGGATGGGACTACAACACCTGGTGTAGATGTCATTACTGTGGAGAATATGGACACATTGGCATGAATTGCATAAAACATCATCTAAGGAAAAGAGATACTACCGTAAGATGTTTCAAATGCACTAAACTCGGTCACATAGCCAGAAACTGCATGAATGATAGTGAAATTGAAGAAGGAAAGAAGAATGAAGCAACTAAGGTCAGGAAACAGGTAAGACAAAAATGGATTCCTAAAGCTACCGAGCAATCCAGTCCAAGTAATGGAATGGATGGCTCTATCGACTCAAACTAAATTTCCAAGGAAGCACTGGAACTGTACTCTCATAGATCAATCTCAAGCAGTTCCAGAACCGAAATTAAAAGAAAAGTCTAAATCAGCATGCAAGATGCAGTGAGATCACAGGGAGGTCGGTATAGTCTTCACCGAGCAAGGTCGGTATAGTCTTCACCGAGCAAGGTCAGTATAGTCTTCACCGAGCAAGGTCGGTATAGTCTTCACCGAGCAAGGTCGGTACCTGTCTTTACCGAGCGAGGTCAGAGTATTATGAATTCTCAAAGTTCACCGAGTTGCGAAGTCTTTTCCGAGCAATTAATTCTTGGTGGGTGACAGTCTGTCAGAATTCCAACCCTAATTTGAAATAAGCATTAATGACAGTATTGTAAACAAAAAGCAAGTAATCGAACTCATTCTTCACCGTGAATCTTTAAGCACTTTGAGAGCAGAAAACTTCAAGGGCAACCCGGCGATTTAATACTCTTGCGAAAGGAATTTTCTGTGAGCTACCATGGCATCATCCAGCACTTCAGCAAAGAAAGGATCTGATATGTTAGTCCAAGGGGAGTGGAAAGCACCAGATTTTAAGATCGTGCCCGCAATTGCAGCAACCCTAGATCTGAACGGAGCTCAATCTCAGATTCCTCCTAAGGTACTGCTTATCAACGATATCCGTAATCATTTTAACTGTTCTATTCAAGAAATGGGAAACCTAGAACTAGACATTGTGCGTGAGGAACTATGTGTGGATGGTACTTTGAAACCCGAGCACAAACATCTGGAAGATAAGGGTTTAGTCCACATTGCACATCTTCCTCGAAACTTTTGAGATAAATGGGTTAGGTACATTCTCAGCCGAGTACACGATGGCAAGATTTGGCTTGAGCAACCTATTGAGATCACAAAGAAAATGATTCAACAAATCACCGGTCTTCCCATGTTGAACAAAGCTAAAACTACCAAAACCCTAGGTCGGACAGAACTAGAGAAGAAAACCCTAGCCGAGTGGGATGGTAGAGGCATGTGTATGCACCCTAAAATGGTCGCCTAGACTTTGGGCTCCATTTATTCAATTTATCAACCCTGAATCATTTTGATCATTTATCAATATTGTCAACAATATCAATTTCTTGATCAAATCCTAATTTCGATCATATATTGGATTTTTATCCTTGGGCTAACCATTTATCCTAAGTCTTTATTTGATTAAAAGGAATATTTCCTCCCCTTTCAATTAAATAAAAAAGCCCCACTTTCCCTCTTATCCTAAGTTGCACAAATAAAGCATTATTCCTATTTTATAAAAAGGGAAAAAGCACTTTTTGTCTCACATGAGGCTCAAAAGTCAACACTTCACTCTCATTGGAGGATACTTGTGCACATGGATTGCTCCTCTTTCAAGGTCCACCGCTGATTAAGATCTTTTGCCTCTTAATCTCCATGGTCCATTCCTTTGCATTTCTTATAAAAGGAGAGCTCTCTCCTTCATTTGCATACCCCCATTTTATGCTATTGTTATGCTGCAGGTTTTGGAGCCCTTTGAAGACATCCTTGCATCCAAGCTTTGAAGACCTTGTTGTTGCATTTCATTTAGTTTGCTTTCATAGTTGCATAATCATGACATTCTTAGTGTAGATTTCCTTTTATGCAATCTCACATAGTCTAAATAGGAAGGATTTGTAATCCATTGCTATTTCCTTTCATAGATTAGATTTCTTTTCAAGCATTGCATTGTTATCATTTAGCTTAGATTTGCATTCTCATATAGTTTGCATTGCATTTCCATTTAGATTCTTGGAGATATTGGCATTGTTGCCCTTGTCTTCACTTGAATCTCTCATTGTATGGTTGACTAGCAAGGTCACCTTCTTGTAGCTCTAGCTGAGAGCAAAACTCATAGTCCCTTGCAACTCCATGCATAGAGAGCTATGAGCCGCTTTGTGAGGCCTCACTCTTGAGTAACCTTGCATGTAATGGTTCATAGAAGTGCATATTTTAGTGTGTACATTTCTGGCGCCCACCGTGGGGCAGAGTAGATAGCTTTGTCCTTTTATTTGATGCATTTTTCGTCATTTTCGGATTAACTGTCGGAAAAATCTGTGTCTCTGGTTTTCTGTCTCAGATTATCGCGCGACACTTCTCATAAATATCGCGCGATATACTTCCTATCTTGGCACGATACTTCGCTCGGAAAAAGTATCGCACGCCTATAGCGAAGTCTATCGTCTGGCATCGGGTGAAGTATCGCCTGGCATCGTGCGAAGTATCGCTCGACTGGGGAAGTATCGCCCGACTATAGGAAACTGTGTCGCGCGATACTGTTGGAGACTGAGAAACATCACCTGGTCTGGCAGAGACTTGCGCTTTCGGTTTTTTTTTCCGAATTCGACTATTTTAGCTTGCTGTTTTGTTTTACTTTGTTTAATTAGGTCTAACCTACTTTTTTTAGCTTAAATCCATTAGATTATTGCACATTTACATTTGGATTTTGATTTTGCTAACATTGTGGGCCTAACAAGTTGTGTTTGTAGGTGCTCTCCTTTGCTTCAAAATTGCCAAAAATGCATGTCAAAGAGGGCTACTAACGGTTTTTGCAGGGCTGCCCAAGCATAAAAACAAAAAAAAAAAAAAATTTCCATTTCTTGCTTATTGTTATTTTCCTTTCATTTGTGGCATTTACTAATTGTATTAGGAATCTTAATACCTTGTGAAAGGGATTTTGAGGTGGTAGGAGAAGTATGCTCTTCACCTTTAGGTGAATCAGAAAATCTTGACCCATCTTAAGGTTTTGGAAGCAAGGGGGTAATTGATTTCTTTGTTTGGTGTGTTTGGGAAAAATTCTTGAGATAGGGGAGTATGCTCTTCACCCTTGTGGTGAATCAAAAACCTTGAACCTCAAGTTTTGATCCATTTTGTTTAGTTTAGGAATCCTTTAGAGGGCCTGCTCTTGAGCAATCAAGAGGAACGACTCAAGTGGGGACAACCTTGTCATCATTCTCCTTGGTGGCAAGTGATTCCAACTCACTATAATCTCAAGGCTATCAAGGACACCAAAAACCTTGATAGACATAACACTTGTCTTCGCTTGATGTAAGTACTTGTGGGATTGTGACCATGAGGAAAACATTGAGCAAGAATGCTTAAGGTACTCTTGAGGCCGCGAGGTCCTAGTCCTTTATGAGGAGCAAGAGGGGTGTTGTGAACGGAAATCCTTATTAAGAACCATTAGATAGAAGCCACCCTCTTTTAGCCGCTTATCTTCTTAGTGCAAGGATTGATCTAAGTGGTTTACCCGGATCACCTTAAGATACTCACCATATGTGTCCCTTTGGTTGTGTCATTTTGACATTTCCATGACAAAGCCAATATCTCTTGTGGGCAACCACTTGGTGTGAGGCAAGGGGGCATCAAGTTGTGGGCTAAGTTGATAAGTATTGAGCCTTGTCTTGTAGGTAGTAATTGCTTGAATTGTCTTCGATTGTGTGATACCAGTGTAAACGTTCTCAACATACAAACAATCGGTAGCATTCATAGGGTGCTTTTTCAATTTTGATATCACAAGTGTTTGTCTTGGCGAGGTTTCTTTTGCCCTTGTTTCAAGTGTTTGAAGACATGTTTGATCCTTTACTATTTGCAAACCTGTCCAAATGCTGTTGAATTTGTGACTGAAACCAAGAACATCAACCCTCAGACTGAAAATTTTGACCAAACAGACCCAAAAATGCAAATTTCACACAATTCTGGTCAAGAGTTGAATAATTCTGTAACAGTATCGCACCTTGTAAGGCGAAGTATCGTGCGATACTTCGCACATTCTAGAAATATCGCACCCTTTGAAAAGAAATATCGTGCGATAGTTCGCCCCTGACGGACTATCGCCCTGCCTGCCTGGGGTATATCGCCCTATAGTATTAAGAAGTATCGCCTGTCTTAGGGCGAAGTATCGCACGGGTAGAGGTTTATCGCCTCAGTAGCCTGGGGTATATCGCCTGGTTCATTTTTATCATGCTTAAATTTTGGTCAGTTTCAGTTGCTGTCAATTAGGCCAGGTCTTAGAACAGGCTTCTCACCCTGGCGTTTGAGATCTGTTTTGACTCCAAATCTCTGGTTCTTAGTTCTTCAGGATAGCATCATTTGATTTACAAAGTCACTTTGGAATAATTGTCAAGTTAGAAAGCTATTCTTGGTGCCAAGGTTCATCTTTAAAATTGTTAGCTATATTCTGGGAAAATTTCAGTTCTCTTATTGTCCAAATCGCTTTCATTTTCAATTATCTTTTGGCCTAGTCCAACCTCCTGATTCAAAAGTGCAAGGGTAGTCACCCTTTGATTTGAAGCACCTCTTTGACAGTGTTGGTAAAGCCCCCTTTCTTTTCTTTTTTTCATCTTTCTTTGGACAATAGAGGATTTCGATTATCCTAGTTTGGTGTGGACACTTTGAAAGATCACCTTATCATTGAGAATATCTCTCTTTCATGTCAGTTACGACAAGGTACCAAGTTAATCAAGGGAAGCGACCCCCTGTTGCCTTTAGCCAGTTACCACCTATCAAGACCCGTCGACAACCTAAGGGAAAAGGACCCCTTTTTGACCAATCTCCTAAGAGTGAATCCGAGGTTTGTTTCAATCCGGGAGCTAACCCTAGTGAAGTGAGCACCTCTTTCATACCACTTTCATCAAGCATGGACATGAGTTACACTTTCACCCGACAACAAAGAGAAGCCATGAATCAAACTCTCGAGGATATCTTTCAACGACACAGAGGAGAGTATGGTGGTTCTTCTCATGCCAGTCCACCCGGGTCACCTCCTAACAACGCGAGGTATTTTGATGCTCAACAATGAGCTGAAAGACAGCATAAGTCAGCCCACTTAGATTCAGGGTCACAACACGAAGACCAGAACAATGAATCTAGTGATCACCATATCAACGCAGCTAATGCAATAAGGCATTCAAGACAAACCTCCCCACTTAAGGACACTTCTCGATATGCAAATACAAGATTAAGAAGCATTGAGAGAGAGAAGCAAGCCTACTTAGATGAACAGGCTGCAAAAAAGGAAAAATTCCGACAACTAGAGGAAGAGGAACGTGCATTGTTGGATATACAGAAAAGAGTCGCCCAAGAAGAAGAAGATAGACTCTATGCACAACAACTCCAAAATCGATCTAACAGGAGGGGAGCCAATAGTGGGACCAACTCGCCCCCATCTACCCCTTCCCCTAGCCCTCGAAGAAGATCAAAGACACCCTCACGATCCCCAAGTCCTAGAGGAAGAAGGACTTCAAGATATGACCATCATAGGAGACAATCGTCTCATAGATATTCAAAGCAACCCTCCCAACGAGCACATCATGGCTCACAACATGGAGGCAGTTATGCTAAATCTGATCATATGGACTTCATGACTATGCAACAAGAACCATCCTTTCAAGCCTATGTGGAGCAATACGTGGAACAAAACAAAGACCAATTTTTGGAAAGTCTTATCAACAAAGGCGCTAAAGTTCCATATAACTTTGATGTTCACCAAAAAATCAAGAAACAAAATCCTTCAACTGATGAGTTAATCTTACAAATGCAAAAGGATATAGACAGAATGAAGGCTCCCAAGAGTACATTTCATTTGGACTCCATATGTCCTAATCCCATTGACAAAAGTGTGGCGATGGTAGAATTTCCTAAGAAAGTTGAATTCCCAACATACGACAAATATGATGGCACGGGTGACCCTCATGACCATGTTCGACAATTCTACATAATGAGCTTTTCCTTCCACCACGAAGACTCCTACTTGCTGAGATTATTCCCAAGGAGTTTAAAAGGTCAAGCCATGGAATGGTTCACCAACCTTTCCCCTCCAGTAAGGACATTTAGAGAACTTGTCCAAAGATTTGTGCAACATTTTGCTTACAATTTATCTAGGTCGGTCACCATGCTAGATTTGTGTAAACTTAAGCAAAATCAAGGGGAATCTTTTGTCACCTTTTTGCAACGATGGAGGCGATTGTGTTCAAAATACCCAAGGACAATCCCTGAAGAAGAGAGAATTGATATCATTGTGAACAATCTAATACCAGAACTCAAGTATGAAGTCAAGAAGATTCTATTTAATTCTTTTGATACTATGGTAGAGGTGGCATGTCGCATTGAGGATGTCCTAAAAGAACAAGGAATTTTGGCTAAACCAACAAATAACAACAATAGCCAAAATAACAATACTAATGGTAACAAGGACAAAAAGAACTCTTATTGGAACAAAAACAAGCAAGTCGTCAACGACGGAGTTGTTGATTCATCTCAGGTCAAAAATGAAGGAGTTCTTAATCTCTCTCATGCAGTTCAAGCTATGAAGTTGCAAACATCATCAACGCCACAAGACAAACCTCAGTATCAAAAGAGATCTAAAACGGAGAAAAGACAATTCACTAAATTGGGAGAATCCTATGCAGATGTTTTTAAGACACTAGTTGCTCATAATCTGGCGCACCCACAGGATCCTACAAAACATCGAATACCAGATCCTTTACCTCATTGGTGGGATGCTAAAGCTTTTTGTGTTTTCCATAATGGGATTGGACACGACATAGAAAATTGTTTCAAACTCAAGCATCTTGTCCAAGACCTTATTGAGAAAGGACAATTACAAGTGGGTGGGTTAACTACTAATGCAGACCATAAAGCCTTTAAAGAGCCCTTGCCTAAATATGAAAAAGGAGAGAATTCTAGTAAGAATGGCAAGGCGGCTATTAACTATACATACACACATGCTGATAATGTGATTAATATGCTTGAAGTGGCTGACGATAATATCAACATGGTGAGAAAGAAAGATCCTTATGGACATAATGTGGACTCAATTCCTATGACTAATGAAAGACCCGCTGTGGTGATAAGAGGTCCTCACACACAAGGGATGCCCCGGTCCCTCAATGTTGTCACTAGGGGACAGGCTCAAGCACCCATTATCATCAAAGGTCCTAGCACTAGCAAGTCTAAACAACCCATGTCCAAAGGTGCTCCTCCAAAACCTGTCGTTGGTCCTGATTCCAATTATAACCTTATTGACCAACTACAATGAACACCCGCTCAGATATCCATTTTTGAGCTTTTAGAATTATCTCCTAAGCACAAGCGCGTCCTCGAGGATGCCTTGCGAGCAGCCAATGTCCCTAATAACTTAGATATCGACCAATTCCAAAACATGGTCAACCATTTGGCTAGCCCTCATTTCCTCACCTTCTCAGAAGAAGATGACAAATCCATTAGTCACCCACATAATTTGGCCTTACACATCGAGGTCATGATTCATAAAACCCGTGTTAGGCGTGTACTGATAGATGGGGGTGCGGGGCTCAATATTTGTACTCTGAGTTTGCTGCTAGCTCTAGGGTATTCTGAGAACATCATTGACACAAAGAAAAGAATCACAATCAAAGCATATGATGAAGCAGAAAGAAGTTCTAAGGGATTGGCTGTTTTGCCTATTCGTATCGGTCCTGTAGAAAGAGACATATTGTTCCAAATTGTTGATGTTGGACCTCTCGCCTACAACATTTTGCTAGGTAGGCCATGGATTCATGAAATGCAGGTAGTCCCATCGACATATCACCAGTGTGTTAAGTTCCCCCATAATGGTGTAGAAATTTGCATCTCGGGAGACAGTGCTCTATCAGTTAATACTGTTTCTGCGGGATCACATGTACCTTTAAATAGAGAAGCTGACAATCCTAGTAGTTCACTTGAACAATGCAAGCAGAAATTCAAGACCACGGACCTTGGGATGGGAGATTATAAGATTGATTCTTTTTCAAAAATTCCAATCTCTCCTAGGTCTTATGGGAGACCCTCCCCAAATGTGAAGCCTTCATCATCAGCAATGACGTTATTTGGGAAATTTGTTGAATCTTCGGTCCCCATTCAAGAAGAGAAAGAGGAAGTTGCTGTAAGGAACTGGATATATCACGAAGAGAAATACAAACATAATGAGAATTTTGCTCCTTCACCTGAAACTTATGGGAAAGGATATACACTGGTTAAAAATATGGGATATCCAGGATTTGGTCCCCTTAGTCATAGGCTGGACGCTAAAGCTGAGCCTCTTGATCATGCTCTTTTTGGACGCAAAAATAAGTCCACGATTGGCTTAGGTTTTGACAATAAGAAGCAGAAAGGTATCCCTGTCCCAGCTGCAACGGACAGTGATAGTGATGCAGATTATACACTCGATCTCTCCAACCAACAAGATGTGTCTGATGATTGGGTGCCCTCAACGAATCTCCTTTGGGGAGATTCCACAGATTTGATGCTTAATAATCCTACTATCCCAGCTGCGACGGATAGTGATTGTGTGACTTCTAGATCGACAAAGGAAAGTGTTACTGTCCTAGCTGCGACGGATAGTACCAATACTAGCACTAGAGAGGGGGAAACCCTTCCTAATCTTGAGGCTTCTACATCATGAGGCCTAAATGATGACTCAGAAACAAACTCCCATGAATATGAATGGGATTCGCTTTCAGATGCAACAATTGATCTAGATGTGGATATTATTCATGCCTATAGTACCCAACCTGATGCAACTAACGATCCTAGTGTTAGACTAGAGGATTGCCCTCCTCAAATTGCCTTAGTAGACGACGCTTCGTTTGATAGGATGAGCCCCAATTCAGGTATCTTAGGAGAAGACTTGACGAGCTCCGATTATATGGTCACCAGAGATGACACCTTTCACATTCACAACATCGAACCTACCATTGACTTGCCCCTTGTCCACTTTGACCTGATTGACTGGCCCCAGCGCCACCACGAACCCACATTCCTCACATTTCGCAACGATTACGAAATTGCTTGCTATCTGAATGCTCTCGAACCCGTGGCTTCTTCCACCAGTGAACCAACAACCAGCATGACGGAGCCTGATATTAAGTACCTCAGTCTCAAAACAAAAGAGAAAAAGAAAAATAGGTCTGATGGCGAAAACCACTTTGTGGCGGTGTCAGAACCAAAAATAGTAAAAAGAAATGACGCATCCAAAGGTGAAAACCTCTTTGAGGCACCTAAGGATGGGGTACTTAATAACTTGCCGAGTTATTTCCAGGATAGATCATCAATCTTGATTGAACCAACAAAGCCGGTCAATCTAAACACAGAAGAAAATCCTCAGATAGTCCATCTTGCTCAGTCTTTATCAGAGGAAGAGACCAAGGCATATGTACAGTTTTTACAGAAAAAGAAAATTAATTTTGCATGGACCTACTCAGACATGCCAGGGCTTGACACAAATCTCATAATGCATCACTTATCTATAGCTCCAGGAGTCAAGCCAGTCAAACAGAGACTAAGAAAAATGCATCCACATATAGCTCTACTTGTCAAAGGAGAATTAGAAAAGCTTTTGAAAGCTGGATTTATTAGAGCCATCGATTATGCAGAATGGATCTCAAACATAGTACCGGTATCCAAACACGATGGGTCCATTCGTGTCTGCACAGATTTTAGAGATCTAAACAAAGCATGCCCAAAGGATGACTTTCCACTTCCAAACATTGACATGATAGTGGACATGACGGCGGGCTATGACATATATTCCCTAATGGATGGTTTCTCGGGGTATAATCAAATCAAAATAGCTCCTGAAGACCAAGAGAAAACAGCCTTTACATGCGCATGGGGAACCTATTGTTGGAACGTCATGCCATTCGGGTTAAAGAATGCAGGAGCAACCTACCAAAGAGCTATGACAACTATCTTTCATGATATGATGCACAAAAATATGGAAGATTATGTGGATGATACCCTGGCAAAATCAAGAAAAAGGGACACACACCTCAATGATCTGGAAGTAATTCTAGATCGTATGGAACAATTTCAACTCAGATTGAATCCAAAGAAGTGCGCATTTGGCGTCACCTCAGGCAAACTTTTAGGATTCATAATATCAGCAAAAGGTATCGAGGTTGATCCTGAAAAAGTCCAAGCAATCCTAGATATGCCACCTCCTCGAAACATCAGCCAAATGAGAAGTCTTCAAGGATGTCTTCAATCAATTAGGAGGTTTATTTCTCAGCTTGCAGATAGAGCACAACCCTTCAACAAGACATTGCATAAGGGTGCTTCTTGTGTTTGGAACGAGGATTGTCAAAAGAGCCTAGATCAGATCAAACAATACTTGGCTAATCCTCCGATCTTAATGCCTCCTATTCCAGGGAAACCATTGCTTCTATATATCTCAGCTACAGACACTTCCCTAGGGGCATTATTGGCTCAAACAGATGATACTGGGAAAGAACGGGCCATCTACTATATCAGCCGTACTCTAGTCTCTTATGAGATCAATTACAATAATATTGAGAAATCTTGTCTCGCGGTGGTGTTTGCTTCTCAAAAGTTGCGCCACTACATGCTTGCTCATACCATACACTTGATTGCCAAAATTGATCCCCTTAAATACTTGCTTGGTAAGGCCGCCCTGACGGGTAGACTTGCTAAATGGATGATGGTCCTCACTGAATTTGACATAGAGTACGTTGAAAGGAAGGCAATAAAAGGGCAAGCTATTGCTGACCAATTAGCTGATTTTCCAATCCAGGATAGTATGCCAGTCCAAGTGGAATTCCCAGATGAACACATCTTATATACCACTACTCGCACTTGGAAAATGTTCTTTGATGGCTCCCGCATGCAAAATGGATCAGGTGCTGGAGTGTTATTTGTTTCTCCACATGGGTACAACATTCAAAAGTCTTATAAACTATTGTTTCCATGTACCAATAATATTGCAGAATATGAAGCTTTAACTAATGGCTTGAAAATGGCTATAGAATGGAATATCACAGAATTACATGTCTTTGGGGATTCTCAGCTAATCATCAACCAAGTCAATGAAGAGTATCAAACCAAGGATGACAAATTGATACCTTATAAAAAGATGGTTGATTCTTTGAAATGCTATTTCACCTTTGTGACGTTTCAACAAATCCCTAGGATAGAGAACAAAGCTGCAGACGCCATGGCCACATTAGCTTCACTTCTTCAGTTGGAGACACATGAATCCAGATTTGAATTCCTGGTGGAAGAGCTACACCATCCCATCTTTGACTCATCTGAAAGCCGTGTCATTTGTGCCATTATCACACACGAGTCTTCCCGATATGGTGCTATCTATTCATATCTTCGTGATGGCATCATCCCTGACACATTCACCTGCTCCGAACGCCGAAACCTCATCCGTAACGCCTCTCGCCACACCCTCATCTCTGGTGACTTATATAGAAGGGGTTTAGATGGGACACTCCTTAGGTGCTTGGAAAAGGAGGAATCCAACCAAGCGTTAGCTGACATCCACAAGGGCATTTGTGGTGGGCATTCTAATGGTCTTGCCATGGCCCGAAGGTTGCTTAGGGCGGGATATTATTGGCCCATAATGCAGATAGACGCAATCACCTTTGCTAAGTCATGTGAAAAATGTCAGAAACACGGCAACCTGATTCATGCTCCGGGTAGGGAGCTAATCCCTTCTATTTCTCATTGGCCATTTCAGCGCTGGGCCTTTGATCTGGTTGGGCAAATTCACCCCAACTCATCAGGAGGACACAAGTTCATCATTACTGCCACTGACTACTTCACAAAATGGGTGGAGGCCGTACCACTTTCTGTTGCTTCAGGAAGGACCATTTCTTTGTTCATCTTGAACCATATCATTTGCCAATTTGGAGTGCCTTCTGAGATCATTACTGACAACGGAGGTCAATTTAAGAATAAAGACCTAAAGCACCTGTGCAAAAAGTTTAAAATCAAGCAACATTGGTCCTCCATATATTTCCCACAAGGAAACGGACAGGCCGAAGCTTCTAACAAAACCATTCTTAAGATTCTTCATAGAACAGTACACAAGAATGGTAGGGATTGGCACTTACAAATCAATCTAGCACTATGGGCTTACCGAACAAGCATTCGCACACCTACAGGGGCCACTCCTTTTTCTCTCACCTATGGCACTGAAGCAATATTGCCTTTAGAAGTCGAGATACCATCCCTCAGAGTCTCACTCAAAGGTTTGATTACAGATGAGGATTACCATGCCATGAGGTTGCAGGAACTAGAACTTCTAGATGAGAAGCGTAAGGCTTCCTTTGATCATATGAGAGCGTATCAGAAGCGTATGTCCAAGGCATTTAACAAGAAGGTTCGCCCTAGAGAATTTCAAATAGGTGATCTTGTTTTACGAGAAAACCCTAAGAACCAGCAAAACAGAGAGCAAAAGGGCAAGTTTGAACCTAACTGGCTTGGACCATATGTCATCACAGCTGCTTTTGGTACTGGTGCGTATTTACTATCAGATCCTGATGGAGAACAGCTCCCTGATCCCATCAACATTGTGCACCTTAAGAAGTTCTATCCTTGATGCCCGTTCTGTCTGGGGGCATCTTTTGTATATATTTTATTGGTCCTGAAAAAAAAAAAAAAAAAACCAAAAAAACCAAAAAAATTGATATATGATGCTGAAAAAAATCCTAAAAAGCATAAAAAGTCCTGAAAAAAATACAAAAAAATCAAAATATTCAAAAAAATCAAAAAAATAGAAAAAGTGCCTTGGTGAAAACCTAGCAATAGGCGCCTTGGTAGCAAAAATACAAAAAAATGAAAAAATGAAAAAAGAATCCAAGTGGTGAAAACCTGGAAACAGGCGCTACTTGAGGCCTTTGTACCCCTATTTGTTAGCATGCATCCTCGACCCTTAACCACTTTCCATCACGCCTTGACCTTATTTGGCCTAGTCTGGAATTGGTCCTTGTCTTTGTCTAGGGGGCATAACTGTTCGCATAGGTCCTTTTGGTGCGTTTGTCTCTTGGGGCATTTCACAACAGGTGTTTTTCAACACCACCCCCAACAGTGTTTTTCAACACTACCCCTGCGTCGAGTGTTTCTTAACACTTATCGGATGTCTTGCCTATAGTCTAAGTATAATGCGATAATGCTCATGTGCAGATATGATACTCAGAATTTGACTCTATGACCAACACACACACACTTAAACAATCAACTTGTTGAGATATGATGACTTTATTTTTTTGTGTGCTGTCTATGAGGATTTCTTTGATGAGTGGTCTCTCCCTGAGAAGTCTCCGATGATGCATAGCTAGAAGACTGAGGGAATAAGACCATGTTTTATTTCTTTATCTGCTTGTGGGTATATTTTGTTGATCCTGACTGTCATGAGCATTCATGCTGGTCCTACTTGACACTATGGATTGACAAGGTATTATCCTTGACTGTTTTGCGAGTGCATGCTTTTAGCTATCCTGACTTTCATGTGTCTTGATACAAGCATAATCTCGCCATATCAAACTTAGGTAATCTTACTGCATTAGTCATCTTGACCTATATGTCTTTGATGCCTAGGTAAGATTTCCACATTTCTATCTGATAAAGATCATATTCATATCCACATAGTAATGCTAGTGTGCATTGTATGATCTTACGACGCTACCAATAACGCTCGATGATGATAATTAGATGTCTATAAGCGTTGTGACCTTGCAAGTCAGCCACTTTCATAGTAGCTTGCATTTTTAGGGTCATGTTAGTCTAGTCTTGCATCTTGCACATGGAGAGAGCTCTCCTTTTCATCCTACATGGACCTGTTAGTCAACTGCGCTCACCTTCTCTTCTTCTTAATCATGTCTTTCGCTCCTTGTCTTTTTCATCTCGAACCTGTTCCTGTTCATCACAAGGGGTTAATCACATCATCATATCTATATCAAAAACTGTCATTTTCAAAAAACATAAGTCCACATCATACATATGAGAATTAAACATACAACTATGAGAGAGAACATACATAAGCACATACATAAGCATTTTGAGCAAAATGACAAGATAATATACATAAACTGATACATCCATCACAAGTGAGACAAATACACATGATACATCGAACATCCAGTAATCTCATAAATTAATAAATGTCATGATATACAATATGAGATCCCAAAATCTGGATCAAAAGTCTCAAAATATGTCCAAACAACCTAAGACCTAACCCTAAGACTCGCTACCACCCTCGTGAGGAGCTCGTGGTGGTGGAGGAGGCATAGCTCTCCTATCAAAAGCCACGTCTGATACCCCTGCCCGCTGAGAGTATGATGGTGCTCTCTCACCCTCTGGGACGGCCTGCAGATATAATCCGTGATAGTAAGCAGCCCTCGCTGACTCCCGTCGGAGCTCCAGTGCCTCGGTCTGTGCCATCGCCTCACGGCGTGCTATCTCTGCTCTAAGATCAGCTATCTGCTGATCCCGCTCTGCCCTCAGATCCAGGAGCTGCTGATCTCTCACAGCTATGGTGGTCCGCAGCTGCTGTATCTCTGCCTCCCGAGCCTGTATCTGGGCTCTCAGGTCCTCTCCCCCCGCAGGCTGCTCCTGCTGTACCTCTGCCTGCCGGTGAGCTGGTCTCGCCTCCTCCTCAGGAGTGGCTGATCTCTGTCCCCGTGACCGTTTCCGGCCACCTGATCCTGACCCCTCTCCTCTCTCCATCCTCCTCCCTCTCCCCCTCCCGCCATCCCCTCCATCTCCTCCCTCCTCTCCTCCGTCCCCTCCGTCTCCTCCCTCTACTCCCTCTCCTCCCGGCGCTGGCACCTGAGCATCTGGTACTGTAAATCGAGGGAATGGTACCCTCCTCATCCCTGGCTCTGGCATAAGTAGTAGTCTCTGTCGAGACTCGCTGCTGCCTCCCGAACTGCCGCCACACCCGACTGATGCAAAATCTCTCTATGATATCTGCATGTCGACCTACCAGTGGCCGACTACATAGCATATAACTGAGCTCCTCATCTGCATCACTCCATCCCTCCACATCCCTGTATGGCCTCCATGTGAATGAGGCTATCTCATCCAAAATCCGCCGATAGTAGGTCACATCCCCTGAATGGGCATGTGATATAAATCCGATGTACCTATAAATGAATGGGTACCTCCTCTCCCTCGGCTGAACCCTGGGACGCACTACAGCAATGTGCTCCCATGCCCATACCTGTGCCAGGATGGCACCACATGCCCATGTCCGACCGTCCCTGTAGACGATCTCATGCAGCTCACGATACATCTCTGCTAAGATCGCAGGCCCCCATGCCATCCGTCGAGGCCTGCCTACCAAATCTACTAGTAGCCTGCCCCATCCGAGCGGGAATCCCTTCTGACTGCGATCAGTCATCAGGATCTGTGAAATAATCGATGCCACAATACATGGCACCAGATAGTCTCGGCCGAAGTCATCAAGCAGTCGCTCCCAGCTGACATGCCTATCTAGGATGGTCACATCCTGAAACATCTCCTGAATCAACCGACGCCCCTCAGTGACGTCCTGATCATAGTACACCTGTGACAAACACATAAATCATGTTAGTTTTCATCTCATGGAAACATTACATTTATGATTATATCTCAAAACATGATTATACTTACAGGCTCTCCGTGGCATGGAACTCGGAGGATCCTATAGACGTCCTCTAAGGTGATCGACGCCTCTCCAGTAGGTAGATGGAAGGTGTTGTGCTCGCTGTGCCATCTCTCGGCTAGCGCAGTCAACAACCCATGGTCTGCTCGGATATAAGGGTACCTCAACAGATACCGGAATCCCATCACCCTAAGGTCGGCATTGCCCGGATCATCCAGATCTCGGACACACCGTAATCCTGTCACCTTCGGCGCTCTGATGATGAGTGCCGGAAAAACCTCCTGCAAGCCAAAACCAAACCCGTTGTTAGTACATATCATGATGGATGTCCAAAAAAAAAAACTCAGTATAAAACATCTTAAAAACGTAACATTGTCTAGACCCATGTCATTTTTGCTCAAAAATGCATTAAATATCAAAATTTTTCAACTGGGCGATATTCTTTTTCAGAGAAGTATCGTGCGATACTTCTCCCTATAGTAGGGCGATAAACCTTATGTCGGGCGATACTTCGCCCGCTATCGCGCGATCTTTCGCCCAGTATCGTGCGATACTGATGCCCAAAGCGTGCGATACTTTTGAGGTGCGCGAAGTATCGCGCGATACTTCTCCCCAAAGCGCGCGATACTTCTAAAGTATCGCGCGATATTTCGCACAACTAAAAATTTTGAAATTTAAAAATTTGAAAAAAATGTGCTAAAAAAGCTATTAAATGCTAAAAATGGCCAAAAAGCTCGAGTTTTTCGAAAACATACCGGGGCAGGATAGTGTAGTGGCCGGTTATGCAACCGGGCGCGCTCGAATCGATGCCTGTGGACGGGAACTCCTGCTTGCTGAGCCATTTTCTCTCTCTAAAGCTCTGAAATTCTCAAATCACTAAAAGACAAATGATTTTTAAAAATGACATTTTGACCCCTTTTATAGCATTTTGACTTTTTGACCTAATTTTCAAAATACTTCGAAATTGCGCGAAAATTGCACCCCTAGCTAATTTCGACGTCCTGGATCCATTTTCGGACTCGAAATCGAAATCCGAGGTCATCTTCATAGTCAAAATCGCGTTTCAAAATTCTTTCCCCCCTTCTGCGTAGTTGATTGACCTTTTGAGGCATAATTTGATTTTCGGTGGAATTTCTTCCTTTCCATATCTCTCAAACTTTCTAGCCTTTCATTCGCTCTATTTCTAGTCTTCTATTTCTTTTCTTCTAGCTCATCACTGGGGTATGTTTCATTGCCTAATGGTTAACCTATTTGACCCTTACCTTCGATTGTGATTTTATTCTGATTTGGTCACCCTTATCAATTTTCTGTCTCTCCTCTACTTGATTTCGATTTCGATTCCGAGGGGGCAGTACCTATGGGATTCTCATCCCCAATTGCTTGATTCTCTTGATTCAAACATCTTTTGTGAGCTTTTGCTCAAAACTTGAGATTCTTATCTCTCATTTTTAGACATTGATTATTGCCTAGCAGCGACGGTGATAGTTTTGTCTAAAGCTTGATTTGCACCTAGCAGCGACGGTGTTGGTCTAAGCTATTGTTCATGTTTTGTCCGGATGTGATCCCGAATCGACCTCATATCTGAGTTGTTTTGTGATCCCAAATCGATCTCACATTTCAATTCTTCTTTGACTGCATGTGTTTCCAAATCGATCACACATTAGTCAAAGAGGGGCAAATGTATGCACCCTAAAATGGTCGCCTAGACTTTGGGCCCCATTTATTCAATTTATCAACCCTGAATCATTTTGATCATTTATCAATATTGTCAACAATATCAATTTCTTGATCAAATCCTAATTTCGATCATATATTGGATTTTTATCCTTGGGCTAACCATTTATCCTAAGTCTTTATTTGATTAAAAGGAATATTTCCTCCCCTTTCAATTAAATAAAAAAGCCCCACTTTCCCTCTTATCCTAAGTTGCACAAATAAAGCATTATTCCTATTTTATAAAAAGGGAAAAAGCACTTTTTGTCTCACATGAGGCTCAAAAGTCAACACTTCACTCTCATTGGAGGATACTTGTGCACATGGATTGCTCCTCTTTCAAGGTCCACCGCTGATTAAGATCTTTTGCCTCTTAATCTCCATGGTCCATTCCTTTGCATTTCTTATAAAAGGAGAGCTCTCTCCTTCATTTGCATACCCCCATTTTATGCTATTGTTATGCTGCAGGTTTTGGAGCCCTTTGAAGACATCCTTGCATCCAAGCTTTGAAGACCTTGTTGTTGCATTTCATTTAGTTTGCTTTCATAGTTGCATAATCATGACATTCTTAGTGTAGATTTCCTTTTATGCAATCTCACATAGTCTAAATAGGAAGGATTTGTAATCCATTGCTATTTCCTTTCATAGATTAGATTTCTTTTCAAGCATTGCATTGTTATCATTTAGCTTAGATTTGCATTCTCATATAGTTTGCATTGCATTTCCATTTAGATTCTTGGAGATATTGGCATTGTTGCCCTTGTCTTCACTTGAATCTCTCATTGTATGGTTGACTAGCAAGGTCACCTTCTTGTAGCTCTAGCTGAGAGCAAAACTCATAGTCCCTTGCAACTCCATGCATAGAGAGCTATGAGCCGCTTTGTGAGGCCTCACTCTTGAGTAACCTTGCATGTAATGGTTCATAGAAGTGCATATTTTAGTGTGTACAGCATGAAGGTTAGCAGCATTACTGATGCCGAACTGAAGTTTGGTACACATATCATTGCCCACAAGATCTACAGTTCTAGTCGACAGAACAGTGTCTCCTGTGAAGCTGTTGACCTAGCATACAAAGTGGTCAAAAACAACTTGACATTTGACCTAGCAGACTTATTGTTGAAACAGTTCAACAAGAACATGGAAAGCATCAAAACTTCCAAAAACAATCCATGTAAGTTTGGATCCTTGTTAGTTTGTTTATTCTTCTATGTTCAGAAATTCTTCCCTTCTAAAGGAAAAGTTGTATGGAGAAAAGATGTGCCAGTACTTTATGAAATAAATGAATACATCGCAGAAATGGGTGAAAACTTTGAAAGCATCATGGATAACTATTTTGAGTCCTTCAAAGAGAAAATGAATGACAGATTCTGGATTCCACAGAAGTTGGTGGAAGATTACAAAGATGACATCTGTTTTATGGTAGATTGTGATAATGTATATATTCAAGCAGTTAAACCGAGAACTGTATATGTAAAACCTCTTCCTTATGAGGTAAATATTGATGAAACCAAGAATATCATTGAAGCTCTTCTAAATCAGCCTGTCAATCCCAAAGCCCCATATTTTGGAACATACGATGAAGCTAAGGTAAGAATTGAACTAAGCATAAAGCTTCCACAGGCGGTAAACAAAGGAAAGAAAAGGATAGCCAAAATGCAAATGATAACCGAGGATAAAGAAGAAATAGGTGAAAAAGAAGAAGAAAAGGATGAGAAAACAGAGGAACCAGAACCTGCAAAGAAGAAAGGAAAAGTTTTTATCACTAAGGCATCTGTGCCTCCCACTGCTGTGTTTACAAGGAGAAATACAAAAGGCAAGGCAGACAAGGCAGAAAAGGCAGATAAAGACATAGTATTCAAAAGGCCTCCTCTAACCCTTCAAGAAAAGCTCAAACTCTTTAGAGATGGATCAAGATCTGGAGTAAGTAACATAAAATCCTTGAAATATGAAACCAGATCGGAAGCAGAACAGAAGGAAATAGAAGATGCTGTTGTTGAGAAGATGGGACAGTGGAAATACTCTCCTGAAGAAATTACCCCACAGATTCCAGCAGTTCTATTGAATCCAATAAGAATAAGATGGAGCAATGCAAGGCAAACTGTGATAGACATATATGATCAAAACCTGAGACAGTTGATGCCGAGCTTGAACAATGATGAAGTAAAGAAGGCACTAAAAGAAAATGAAAATAAGATGACATTGAAGTTCAATACTTGTTTGATTTTGATCAACAATATTGAATCGGTTGTGAAGGCTACAAAAGCCACATGGAAGAACATATACCACCTTCACCAACCGAGCATTGAAACTGTAATAATAAAGGATATTGAAGATGACAGCGATGAACAAGAAGAAGATACCGAGGTAGATGATACTGTAAGGATAGCAGTAGAAGTCATTGCATCCCTTCCTACCTCTCCAGTGAAAATCTCTTCATCCAGCCCAGAGACACCTTCAAGCATGGTTGTGACAACTTCCACATTTGTCCAATCATCCCTAGCAACATCAGAGGCAGCTACCATTTCTTCTACCGAGTTGCAGTCTCCTGTACCAATAAGTTTTCCATCTTTTGAATCTTCAAGTGTAAATATTTTAAGTTCTCCAGTAGAAAGTATACCAGTGTCAATAGCCAGCCCTACTTTATCTACTGTCACTACTACAAGAGCATTAAGTACAGATAAGCCTAAGGCTCTACCGAGTATAAAATTTTTGGGTAAAAATATAGTTGAGGATATAGACCTAGACGAAGAGATAGAGATTCCTACATTAGATTTTGCAAATCTCTCAGCAGACCAGATGCAGAATATAGGTGAGATCCTCCAAAGGAAAGCAAAACAAAAGAAGCTAAAAGAGGAAAGAGACAAGGAGTATCAAATCATCAAGGATGCTAAGGATATTTTGTCTGATGCATTAGGCATTAAAGTAGACTCCTCCAAGCATGTTTTGTTACAATTGGTAGAAGCAGTTGAGAAATACAATGAGGACTCATCCGGGACAGAAAAGTTAGTTGAAAGAGCCGAGAAGAGATTCAACAATAAAGTGCTTGAGCACATTGCTCAGCACATAGCTATTAACCAAGTAGAATTGTCTTCAGTTTTGTCTAACATAGAGTCTATTTATTCGAATGCTACCTCTCTTTTGGCTAGACTATGCAATTTTGCCGAGTTCACAAAGGATGTCAAAGATAAAATGAATAAAATGGATGAGGATATGAAGATTAGCATACAGAAGCTGCAACTTGAACCAAGTTCAAACTCTGCTCATCACATGAAAATTTCACATCTATCCAATATGCAGTCTGATCTATTGAAAGAAGACTCAAGGATCTGGTCCACACTGCTAGACATCCAACACATGATCCTTCCCATCATGAATACAATGTATAAGCACATTGAACATTCCAGAACATTGATTCATGACAATCAGTTCTCTATAGCAGATCACATGATTGAACTCTCTGCAGAAGTTCAAATTGCTATACAAACATGTAAAATCCTGCAAGAAAGTTGGGACAGAACCCTGGCACTAATAATGAAGGTACATTCTGATTTCTTATCAAATTTTGGATTCTCTCTGTAAATAAATTGTATATGCACCTTTGGCATTATCGTCAAAAAGGGGGAGATATGTATAGAAGGAGAGATATGTATACAGTTATAGATTTGTATAAGAAACAGTTAGCACATTGAAAGGGGGAGACAATGTATAAAGCCCTATAACAAAGACAAATTTTGAAAAATCAAATAAAACTCAGTATGATTCGTGTATATAAATTTTGGCCAATAAGTGTTTTTGTCACTAATGCCAAAGGGGGAGATTGTTGGCATTAAGTAGTATTGCCACTAGTGACAACACTTATTTGCATTCTGGATGTAAACCGAGCAGACAATGTAAACTGAGCAGACAGTGCAAACCAAGCAGACAGTGCAAACCGAGCAGATAGTGCAAACCGAGCAGACAGTGGAAACCGAGCAAGTTAGTACAAACCGATCAGGACAATGTAAACCGAGTAACATCTTGTCTACCGAGTCACCAATGCTTACCGAGTTCAATACCTACCGAGTGATCAGTATGAACCGTGCCTTCACTTCTACCGAGTGCATGACGATGCCGAGTAATGCAGTGGACGCTGAGTATCAGAAAGTCACCGAGTCAGTTTGAAGGAACCGAGTAACCATATTTGGGCCGACTTAGTAGCACTTATGTTTATTTGTCAAGTCGACTGTGTAATTGTAATTGTAATTAATTGTTTGAGACTTGTATATAAACAATATTGTAAAAAGATGAAAAATTAATATAAAGGAGAATATATGTGAAAGAGTAAGAAAGGCAGAAATAAGCGAATTGCAGAAGGCTTCAGAAGTATAAGGTTCAGCAAAGACAAATTCATCACAGAAGGTGATCAGTACATCAGCGAATCTCATTCAGCAATCCAGTTGCAAAGCAGAGAGCTACTGTTTCATTCTAACAGGTGAATCAGTACTAAATCCTTTAACCGGGTAGACTTAACAGTCTTTGTAAAAATCTCTTTACCGAGTGCATACTTCACTATATGTTTGTAAATCCTTTAACAAGGTGGATTTAGCAATCCTTATTGCTCCTAACAGGGCAGATCATCAGAAGTGATCAAATTGTAAGCCTTAACCAGCCAACTTTATTCTGCAGTATTAAAGCTTTGTGGGTTTCATCCCCACCCCAG
The DNA here is from genome assembly GCA_027943335.1 of Chamaecyparis obtusa. Classification (NCBI taxonomy): domain Eukaryota; kingdom Viridiplantae; phylum Streptophyta; class Pinopsida; order Cupressales; family Cupressaceae; genus Chamaecyparis; species Chamaecyparis obtusa. The sequence goes on from BSBK01010888.1 coordinate 50,156, forward strand.
TTTTACTTTCTTTTGGAAGGTTTCTGGGTAACCAAATCTTTGTGTCATTATTGTGAATGCTTTCAAGTTTCATGCTTTCTGTATGCAAAGGTTAAAAAGTAAAATACATGTTAAAATTAGAAGAAAATTTGGAGTTACTGATTCACCCCTCCCCTCTCAGTAACTTGGTTAATTCCTGAATATTTCCAACAATTTGGAATGTGTTAGAAGAAGTGCTTTAATAAAATTTGTGAGATATATATCAACTTTCCCACTAGCGGCATCTAGATATTTTTTTATGGTTCTAATTTCATAAGCTAGACTCATAACATCACCATTTTTCAACTCAAGATTAAATAGTTTTAACTATAACTGAAAAAATCTAATTCTGAATGAGAATTAAATATATATTTTAATTTATGAAGGGCATCCCAAGAAAATGTGCATCTCTATATATGTCTATACACTTCTCCATTAACATAAGCTCTTATCAAAGCCAAAGCTTTTCAATTTTTATATAAAAAAATTTCTTTTTATTTACCATAAGTTTATTTTGCAGGCTGAGTACATCCATCACATATTTTAGACAATAAATCATTAAAGATAGGTGTATTTTATACTTTATATGCCATTCTATCCAAATGACTTTTCCATATAATGTTTCCCTAATCAATGAAATAATAGATTGCATTGTGAATCCTAAAATAAAACACAATTTGCATAGATTGCAAATTTAAATAATTGCTGAAATTTTCTTGCTAAAATTTAGCAAAGAAAACAACCTGTAAAAATATTTATAAAAAGAAAATTGATTTCACCTTAATCAATTTTTTTTTCTTGTAGAAAGGCTCCAGTCTTTGGAAGCTTCACACGTATTTATACAAATGTTCTAATACCAATGTTGGCCCAAGATTGAAAATAAATAGAAATATTAGGAAACTGAAAAGTATTTGTTAATTCCCATAAATTATTCACTTAAACAATAACAAGGAAAATATAAAAGAGATGACAATAACAGATATAAACTATTATACAAAACTGTCGGAATAGAATACTACTAATAAACCTAAAAATAAAAGGAAAAATAAATAAACTAATATTAAGGAAACCTAATCTAATATTGAGTATTTAGGAACCCAGAAGATAAGTTATTAACAATGATTATATTTTCACAACATTCACGGTACTAAAGACATGGTGGATTTCATTTCTTCCATTTTGTCTAAGGATGGCTCTCTCTGGTGTGGATCAATCACTCCTCCTCAAGTATATTCCCTCCTTGGTGGAAGAGGGTACTAATTTGTTTTTGATTTCTATGCCCATGGTGGAAGAAATCAAAAGAGTTGTCTTTTCATTCAAAGGTGACAAATCTCTGGGCATGGATGGGCTCCCTGAATTCTTCTTTCAAAAGTTTTCAAAAATTGTTGGGCTGGATGTTTGTAATGCATTGAAGGAATTCTTTGGTTCTCAAATGATTCTGAAGGAAATGAATACTACGTTCATTATCCTTATTCCTAAAAGTACTAGGAAAGACATGGTGGATGCTTTTAGAAAGATCAGTCTTTGTAACTCGATCTATAAGAACTTCTCCAAGGTAGTTATGTTGAGACTGCTCCCTCTTTTACCTAAAATTGTTTCTCCTCATCAAAGTGGCTTTGTTTTTAATTGTGGAAAATAGGTTTTGAAGGGGCCCTGAAACCCTGTACATTTTGGTCTAAAAAATATTTTCAAGGTAGCACTCAAAGAAGAAACAAATCAATACCACAGCGAGGGTTTTACAATAGGCTCCTAGAACTTGGAGATGAAAATGGTACCGGAAAAAGGAAACTGGGTAACATAACAAGCCACTACAAAGAAGATAATACAAATTAAAATTAGCAGCCTTGTAACTACGAGCAGACAACAAGGAAAAATCCCACCAACCGTAGAGAAATATTATTTCTTCCCCTTCTAAGAATGAAGGGATATATAGAAAGAAGGAAGATGTTTGGATCTTTTTTTTCCTTTAACATAAGTCCACCTGTCTTCCGCATTCTTTGCCAAATCCTGCCAAGATGTCAAATCAAGAATCAAGGTGCCCAAAGATGGGGAATCAAGAGGTTGTCCTAGGGTAGGGCCACCAAAATCTTGAGAGGCTGAATTGAGAGATAAATCTATGGCATTTGTTCCAACATCATCTAGCGAAGCAAATGTAGATGGAAGAGAAGATGCCTCACCTCCAATAGAGGCCCAAATAGAACTAGGGATGGAAACATCACTTGGGGGAGACCCAACATCAGAAATAGGAGACACAAGGGCCTCAGAAGTCTCCTGAGATGAAGAAACAACCTGATAAAAGCATTGATAAGTTGAGGCCTTCGCAACAGTATAATGTTGGGAGGAGGCTCCCTTCCACCAAGAAGCAGGTTTTTTAACCTTTTCCAATCTGCACTGACCTACTAAGTGACTAGTTTTGAAACATCTCCTACATTTGAAGGGGAGACCTTCATAATCCAAGGATTGAATCCAGGTACCTTTAGGAGGTTGTAGCTTTATCTTTTCCGGGAGACCCTTGGAAGAATCCAAATCAACTAGAATCCTAGCATATGTGGAATGAAAAATATCATCAGATTCCTCATCAACCAATAGAAAGTCCCCAAGAGCCTTCCACATAGCCTCAAACAAAGAATCAACCCAAAAGTGAAGGGGGAGGTTGGGGAGCCACACCCAGGTGGGAACCTTGGAGAAAGTCTCTTTAGAAGCATCAAAGTCAAGGTGTCAGGGCTTTGTCATGAGCATGAACTAGGTGTCCCAACTAAAGAAGTGATCGCAAAGAATCAGTTTCTTGTCAATTGGAATCTCAAACTTAGCTATAAAAAAACCCCTCGTGAGAGGGAAAATGTGAACTATTCCTGAAATAATGGGTTCCCACTAGCAAGTGATCAAAGCATGTAGATTCGGGAGGCTCGGCCAAAGGCTATTGAACCTACAAATAAGAACATGATCCATGAAATCTAAAGATGATGATTCAATATCTTTCACAACCTCATCATCTAGAGGGATGATAAGAGGTTTTGAAACTTGGAGAGGGGTGACATTACTAAAATTGGAAGCCTAGAGATGAGAGGTTGCAGGCTTAAGTTGGGATGAGCTTCCAGGAGTATTAGTAGTAGGCACAGAAGGGCCAACAATGCCAGCATCCCCGACTACCTTAGAGGAGAATCAAACCTCTCTAGGTGCAACAACAGTAGGCTGCAAGGAGCCAGCCACACTCCCCATAGGACCCCAAGCAACCAAGGAAGGGCTACAGGAAAGGGTGGCGATTGGAAAAGAAGCAGCAATGTCTAAGGAAAATCCAAGCACAAGGGCTAAAGGAGCCCTAGGCATGACTAGAGTGATGGGAGCAAGGTGAGAGCTCATTTAAAAAATTCCTCCACATATGATATCAAAGTGGCTTTGTTCCAGGTCAGGAAATTTTAGATTCTATTATCAAGGTCCATGAAGTGATTCATTCATGTCAGAAATCCCAAAACTCTAGATTTATTCCTAAGCTAGACCTCTTGAAGGCCTATGATAGAGTGGACTGGTCCCTACTACTAAAAGTCCTCAAAGCATTTAGGTTTTTTGATAAAGTTATCCACCTTGTCAACCAGCTTATTATAACTACTTCTTTGGCTATCATTATGAATGGTTCCTCTTCCACATTTTTCAAACCTACCAGAGGTCTTTGTCAAGGTGATTCATTATCTCCTATCATATTTGTTATCTTGGTTGAGTGCCTAGGTCTCTTCCTTCAAAGTTTTGTCGGGAAGGGGTTGATAAAAGGTATTATACCTTCGTCTTCCTTGAATACTTGCTCCCATGAGAAGTTTGTGGATGATACTATGATCATGGGTTCTGCATCTACCACAAAAGATAGGAATGTGAAAAAGGCCCTATCCATTTATTCATCTGCCACATGCCAAATTATCAACTAGGAGAAGAGTTCTTTGTTCTTCATTAACATTCTTATGGAAAGACAACTCTGTATCACCAGATTGATTAGTTGTTCCATTGGTGATTTCCCTGCTACCTATCTTGGGATCCCCCTAGGTTTTAAACTAACTAATTCCTTCTAGCTTAAATTGTTGGAGTGGTTTAATAGAAAAATGGCTGGATGGAAATGGGTTCTCTTGAATCAAGCTTGTAAACTCCTCCTCTTGAAAGCCTCTTTACAAAGCCTCTCGGTGTTCTCTTTGAGTCTTTTCAAAATCCCTACCAGATTTGTTGATACTATTGAGAAAATTTAGAGGTCCTTTCTTTGGTCTAGTGTCAAAGAAAGGAAAAGGCTGGCTCTTGTGGCTTGGGATAAGGTTTGTAAACCTTTGAATTGGGGAGGCTTGGGACTTTGTCCTATTAAGATGATTAATAATGCCTTACTGGGGAAAAAAATTTGCCAGATCTTTGGTGAGAAGAAGGAATGGAACCAGATCATTACTAAGAAGTACCTATTTCCATTCACAAGCATGATAGACTTTCTCAGGTCTTATGTTATGATCGAGGGTTCCTCTATTTGGAATAGTATCTAGTACGCTAAAAGTACTCCTCTCATGGGGGCTAAGTGGTTGTTGGGTAATGGTCGCAACATTAAATTTTGGGAGGATACATGGATTGGTAAGTCCTCTATCACCTCCACCCTCAATGCCCATCCCCTCATTGAAGATTGTAGCAAGATATTTGCTCCCTTGATGTGTAATTACTAGAGAAATCAGTTGTTGGTTGATCTGGCTAGGGTGGACGACCATCTTCAAACTTTGATGTTGGATCTCAATGTGCAAAGGTTGAAGTTTAGGGTGGAAGATTCTGTAGTCTAGGCCACTCATCCCTAAGGATCCTACATGGTCACCTTGGCTACTTCTCTCCTCTTGACTCAATTGGAGCTACCCCTATTCTAGGCTAAGGTTTGGAACAAAAGACTAATTCTTAAAATTAACTTTTTTTATTAGATGGTTTTATAGAATAAGATTCTTGAGCTAGATAACCTTTAAAAGAGAGGGATGATGTTGGTTAATCAGTGCTTCTTGTGTTTAAAGAAGGAAGAAACCTCTCTCCACATGGTAATTTCCTACCCTTACTCATGGAAAGTTTGGAACTTGTTCCTTAGGACCTGGAACAAACACTAGGATTTTGTTGGCAACATGAAGGATGTCTTCATCCAATGGAGAAATGTTGATGTGACTATTGATAGGAACCTCTGGAATATAATTTCCTTGCACGTCATTTGGGAAATATGGGGAGAGCACAATGATAGGGTGCTCAAAAACACCTCTCTCCCCCCAGCTACTATTCCTAAGAAAATCAAAAGAAGTATTTAGGAGAACAACAAGGCATCCCTAGTCTGGAAGCTGGATGTTTCTGCTATGATTAATCTTAATAAAGCTCCTGAAGCCTCTAAGTCAGAGAGAGAAAATGTGTTATGGCTATCACCCCCTAAGAGTTGGATCAAGGTCCATTTTGATGGGGCTTCTAAAATAAACCTAGGTCCTGTTGGGTGTGGTGGACTAATAAGGGATGATGTGGCTAGCTGCATTGCTATGGTAGTCCTCCCCATTGGGATTCAACCTAACCACATGGTAGAAGTGGTGGGTCTCCTTCAATTGTAAGTCTAATCCTTCATGGATAATCAAATTTATTATAAAGATACTCTTGTAATTATTAACACTTTACAAGAAGTACTCATATCATGTGTATCACAAGGCCAATGGGACTATAGAGGCCTTGGCTAACCTTGCTATCAAAGTGGAGGGCATCATGACATGGCAAGGAGGTAGAAAACTTAATGTTGATTTAAAAGCTTTGGTTGCGTATGACAAGATTCACTATAGAAAAATTGATTTGGTGCATCTCCATAATATTAATGACATGACAAGTAAGCAATAAGGATGACTTTATCATTATGGAAAGATTTGGTATTCCCAAGAAAAATAGGAGAGAATGGGAGTATTTTAGTGGTGTGAGGGGTTGTTTGATTATTACCCTTCTTTCTCTGTTCAAAGTTTTTCCTATATTTCTTGGTAGCTTTGTTCCTGGTGAAGTTAGGATGAGAGGGGACCTCAATCATCATGAACCTAATAGTTGGGAGAGGTGGAAGGATGAAAAGGAGGTTTGGGAAAAGCTACAAAAACGTGGGATTACCACTTTCATGGAAAATTTGTATGGTTTTGACAAAGAGGTTACCAGGAAATTCATTGATAATTGGAATGATAGCATGGTCACCATTGGCGGATTAGATGTTAAAATCTCTGAGGAGCTCATTGCTAAGGTCTCGAGCCTTAGCTTGAAAGGAATGAAGTTTTACAGGAACAAGAAGGTCTCTATTAATGTTATTCACCATTTTCCTGAGGATGAAAAGGAAGCCGAGAAACTGATTAAAGATACTAGGGGCTGCTATGATGTCCTTAGCTTCAAGGAGATTTGGTCCAAAGTGAAGGTATCTATTATGGACTACATTACTCTAGACAAAAGGTATAAAAGGGCCAATTCCTACCACTTTGTCCTTCTTTTCCATTTTAGGTACAAAATTAGGGTTTCATTTCCTTTTTACTTGTTTACTTCCCTTTGGCAGAGCATCACTGAGCACAAAAGGAAAGAGAATAAGCCATTTTTGCATGAAGGGCTTATTCTTCTCATTGTTTAGCACATTTCCAAGGAGCCTTACCCACTCTCCACTCCTTGTGGGTGGGTCTACCATTTCCCTAGCTAAGAGAGGTAGGGAGGTTGCAGCTTTGAAGGGATCATCCTCTAAGAAAGAAATGTTAGATAAGAATAAGGGTATGGAGACTGAGTCGAAAGGGGCCATCATTGAGGGTTTATTGGATTTTAAAGGGGTTTCTCTGAAAAAGACTAAGAATGATAGCAAGGATTCTTTGTCTTCTACTAGAAGTGATACAGTGGTGGAGGGGAATAAAAACATTGAGGTTGTGCTAGATTTGAGTTCTTAGAGTGATCCTGGGGGTCAACAGGTCCCTATCCTTGTTGATTACACCAGCTCTTTGGACCATGATGTCCCCATTTCTCTGAACAATGTTGCTGCTAATGAAGAGGTGTCGGATAAAAAAGAGAGTGATGTGAGAGGTAAGGAGACCCTCTGGGATAAAAATATTCCATCGTCCTCTAGATCAATCACCTTCCTTAGAACCATTGACATGCAAGAGAGGAACATCAATCTCCTTAGAGAAGATTTGGAGGACAAAATTGACCCTCATTTTGGAGTTATACAAATGGCCAAGTCGATGTACATGTACTCCCTCTGTCTGGTCAAAAGGTTCTTTCATGAAATAAAAATGCTGAGCCTCAATGTCAAATCTCTCTTTGCCAAGGTAGAAATTATTCAAGAAATAATGAGGGCTGAGTTGGATGGGACGACCAAAGCCGGGGAGAACATGGATGAGGTGGGTTTGATGCAGGAGAAGATTGGCAGGTTGCACACTACCCTCAAGAAGATCATGATAGACACCAACCATTTTATGGGGACATCAGTTGACTGCATTAGCAACATTTAACATGAGTTAAATGTTGGTTCCCCTGTTAAAATTGATGATTCCAATGAGGATGAGGCTCTGTCTGGACCGGGAAAATGCACCAGGTCATCTAAGAAGAAGAAGATCCATGAGAGAATTATGGAACTTTCGGACCTCAACATGACCATCACTAAAATGTCTAAGGTTAAAAAGATATGGAGGCAACTATGGTGGAGTATTCCTAGTCTCCTCTATTTTTTGTTGCTGGGTTCTAGTTTTTGTTTTGTGGTTGGGTTTTCATGCGGACTAGCTTTCTGATCCCTATTTTTCTTGGGGGGTTTTAATGACTTATCTTTTATAACTTGTTGTAAGGGGTTTTGGGTCCCCAGTTAAAACATGTTTTTACCAATATTCAAAAACATTCACGGTACTTGCAAATATCGAATAAAGATTTTGCTAAGGAAAAGCTATATTGTTTATTTTAACATATGCCAAAGCAATCTCAAATTTCAGAGATGGTTTGAAAACTTAAAAGTATTGATCCCATTTCTCTCTGGTACATGGCAAACTTGAATAGACAAGAAATTCTCGAATTGATATATACCCGAGTTTTATAATGAAATCACATAATAGAGTCAACATGTGTAATTTCATTTTTATTTTGAGAACCTTCATATTTTCAATTACTTTGACATGTTAATATTCTTAAAATTTATTATTAGCAATTGGTATAGCAACTGTTGGTCCTAATCCTATAGAAATCTTTTGTTTTATGCCATCTCAAAAAGAACGAACTTACTCCAAAAAGTGGTGGAATGAAGTACGATTCAGATTTTTCCAAAATGGAAATGCCTCCAAGTGCACAAAGTTTGTTACAGCTACATAAGATGCACACCATAGCAACATCTTCATTATGATGTGTCTTCTGCGGACATTGACGTAGAATTTCGCTCTAGTCCAGTGGAATATCCACTTGTAGCTTCGGACCTAGTATAGGATGGAACTTAAGGAAAATGAGTATTGTTTAATTGTGGGACTGAATCAAGTTCAGACTTGTCTTCATATGGGGCATTTCCATTTTGGGGAAATGAATCGCACTTTTCACTTTCTGCACTTTGCACTCCACCACTTTTTACTGTAAGTTCATTTTTCTGAGATGACATAACACACAAGCATTCTGCAGAACAGAAGTAAATTAGACCCAATAATTGCTATACAGATTATTTATAATGATAATAAATATCAAGGATATTAACATGTCAAAATAATTAAAAAAATGAAAGAATCTCAAAATAAAAATCTAATTACACAAGTTGACTCAATTACTTCGATAGACATCAATTCAAGGATTTCTCTGTCTATTACAGTTTTCCATTTACTAGAGGGAAATGGGATTAAACATTTTTTATTTTTAAACCGATAGGCTTATTCTGGCTTCCACCAGATTGTTGGGATGCCTATTTTTCGGCTTAATTAAAGTTTGCCACAGTTATTCCTGGGTACTCTTACCAAGTTAACGTGGTAGTTTTACCGAGATGCATGGCTAAACATGTTTTCCCTCCGCTTTGAACCGCAGTTTTCGTGGCACATGAAAGGAATTTTAACTTACAGTTTAGTGATTTCGGTAGATTCTTGCTCTGCCCAGCTGATAATGAATTTCAATAAGTTCCTGGCCGTATCCAAACTTCTGGTTTGAAGGAGGGGCAAAGGGGCATACTGCATCTGCGTTAACTGTAAGCATACCACACAAGTGTTGCCTTACAGAAAGCTAGTTGGCCTTTGCTAAGCACCGAGGTTCTCTCCAAGGGGCACATATTAAACACCTTTCCTGCAAAGGAATCAACATTTATCAGTCGACTGTGCTAGGAGAAGGTTTTTGGGCTGGTTAACGTTTGATTAGACTGTTTAAAAAAGAGCAACATAAAGACGATGGCATGTCAACAGGAGCTAGACCAAAAGGCCAGGGTTGGAAATAATTTAGTGGCTGGAGACACAGGAGGCAAAAGCTTGGATGCGCATGAACGCCTTCTAGAAGGTCATCAGAAATATCTATGTCCAGTTATCAAGTTAAAATAGCTTTTCGTTTACTTTAAATTCTACATCTGACGGAATACAGTTTAAAATTTTAACTCAACATTTGAAAATGGGTAGATTCTCTGATGGTCATGATATTAGCCTTGAATGATCGGATGGATTGTTTTTGGATAAAATTATCTTTGAATTGATTGTTTTTTCATTAAATTATCTTTTGAATTGACTATGAGATTTCTCTGTTAATGTCATATATTTTTTCTGGATTTCAGATGTGTTATGGTATCTTGTACATGTTGGTTGTTAATGATGCTTTGCAAAGAACATTTCCTGATTTTAAAAGAACTAAAAGAATCATTCAAAGTGTTGATAGATCGCGTAGATGGATCAAACTAGGGCAATGGTTCCATGCTCACGTGGATGGATCAAACTAAGCAATGAAGAACTGAAAGAATCATTGAGAGAGGTGAAGGTGCATCTCATCAGCTCAACAATTGTAGCATATCTAGACTGGATCAAGGGCTCCATGCGCACGTGGATGGATCAAACAAAGCAACTGATTCTACCTTAGTACAAGTAGGAACTCATGGATTGGAACTTGGGTCACGCCATGAACTTTGTAAGTTCCCGTTGTCAAACACAGAATAAATTTTTATTGTTACTTGTTAGCAACGCTGTTTATTTAAGTAGAGTCCATCACTCAAAGATAGATAAGTGATAGGTCGTTCTTTGGTGTTTCGAAAGAATTATCAGACCTGGCAAGAGTCATATTGGGTTCATAAGGTTGCATGATGTCTCTTTTTACAATTTACGTTTGTTTAGAATGGGTTGGATAGTATTGGTTCATATCCATTCCTTACAGTTACCTAATCCAATACTGTTCTAAATATTCATTGACAGCTGTGAACTTGCACTGTGTGCCTGAAAGTCTATAATGCTCTTTTCTCTGTATCTTATTTGAAAATTGTCTGAAGATGTCATAATACATCTCTTTTTCCTGATAAAAGAAGTTGTTTTTTACTGTAAATCTGTCGGTGTCAAATATCGTGGAAGCTGTGAAGTTGATAAAGAACATGATTATACCAGAAGGACAGGTAAAATGCATTGACCAATCCTTGTTCATCAAATCATTTCTGTGCCACAGTTTACTTTCATTCATGATCCTATTACACAGCTTGCATTCATAAAATATATTTGGATGCCAATAGCGTTGTAAAATTTATCTCCAGGTTACTTTCCATGCAAAACTTCAGAAATAATATCTACTTCCTCAACGAGATATTCACCCTGAGGACCTTGTAGTATAATTCTGGGTTTCGATAAATTTGAACTGTTAGATCAGTTTTACTACCACAGCATTTTACTAAACAGGTAAGATCTAGCTTATAAATGAAATTTAGATTGCAAGATACAAGGGTCAAAAGAGACAAGAACAATCTTGATTTTGTAACCATGAGTGGGTTGAAGAAGAACTTTTTCTGCTTGATGGGAAGGTGAATAAGTTTCCCAGAATGTGTTTTTGTGAAGACAAGGTAAATATGATTTAGTAGGACAAAATTGACTATTCTTGATATGCTCTGGAAACTGGCTCTACTACTGGTCCACATCTTGGCTTTCTATTTTCTCTCTAGTAACTGTAGATTGAGACTTGCTTTTTTGCTTTGGTTGTGCATTTAACTATTCAAAATTGAAGGTCAAATGGAAGATGTAGGGTTCTCCTTGCATTGTGAAAGATCGTGTAAATTACAAGGTCTTTCATAGTGTATTTCACAGTTAAAAGAATGGCAACCATTTCTGCATTGTTCCATTATTGGTTTTGGTGTTATAGTTTCATTATCATGGTGTAAATTGTCATGCAAAAAGTTTTCCGACCTTATTCTCATTGATTCAAACTTGATTGTCATAAGGAAAGTGATAATTCTACTAACATAGTTAAGCAAATCTTAGCAGCTCGTGGACATTCCAATTTACCTAAGTAATGTTGATCACAACCAATATTTTTGCAGATCTTATTCTTACATAAGATTAGGTTATGTACAAAGTGTTCCATTCATCTAGATGCAATGAGTTCTAAGTGTTCTATTCATTCTCATGAGAGATAAGTAGATATGTCACTACTCATAAAACATGAAACATGAAACACATAGTTGAATCTTTATAGTAATATTATAATTTCCATAAATTCCTTTCATAACTATTCAAGATCACCAATAAATCAAAATTCCTTTACTACACAATACAGAATAATTCAATTCGGAAATCAGTCATATCCATTAAAATAATAAAAAACACGGTGTTTCCAACAACGCACTGGATTGTCACAGTGTCAACATGTAATGAGAACAACAAATTCCTAAATAGAAAAATACAGAACAGTCTTATCGGGGTACTAAATTTCCTTTTGGGGAAAATACATACAAATTTCATTGGGGTACTAACTGTTGGAACTGGACAAACTCTGAGAGAGGTGTAATAAAGTTTATCAAAATACTACTGTTTTAAATCAGAATTTTAAACAATTAAACTAATGAATACTAGAAGGATTAAATTAAAAGGTGAACACTTGAGAGATAAAAAAAATTGAACTGAATGAACTATCAATTTTCAACACAAGATATATGATATCAGAGCTTCTAAGGAAAAACACAGAAGAAAAATATGCATTATACGTGCCAAGTGGGAAACCCTCAAAATCAAATAGATCTCATCATAGGAAGAAAAAACAGAAAAAACACTCCTGAAAGTATCTCTTTATTGATTCAATCTAAGCTTTAACTCTTACAAGAATTTAGCAGCTACAACTGCAAGGCCTCCAACCCCGATTTCTTCACAAATGTTTAAAAATAGACTCACAATGATATATGTGATTTAAATGCACATATATTACTCTAAATATTTTATTACAATTTTCAATATGATGTTCAAAAAATACCACCAAGATTTCATATACATAATTATATTTCTTTTTCCTTTCACCTTCTCTTCATTTCAATCAGACCTGTATATATAAAAGCACCTAAGCATTCATACATACAAGTAAAATTGAAATAGAAAAATAATATAACTATTTAACACATTAAACTCAACATCCCAACAAATAACTGCCCGTAAGCAATGTGTTTCCATAATCACTTATTCGAACCATATAACTCTGCCCTTGTACGGCTTAAGAAAACTCTTCAATTAACCTAAACCAAATCTCTCTAAGCAAACCCTCGTCTTTAGGGTAACATGAAATAATATTTTCAAAGCCAAATAATCATCAGTGATGATAGAGATGAAATAGAACATAGATATTCATTAAACCCGCATAGGGTTTTTAACCCAAGTTGAAATCATGCCTTCAAAACCTAACTCGCGTATCGAGTTAGAGAAAATATTTCTATTTCAACAACATACTAATCACCACATTTACAGCCTAGAAAATATTTAAACGGTATCGAACTGAAAATCTTAACCAATGTTTTCAAATGTTCAATCATTATCTTTAACAAATTTCCTATTAAGTTTGAACAATTCAAAACCCCTGTTCTAAATTGCATTTTAGAAGAACCAACTATGAAATCGATGAGAGACACATACTCAGTAGTTTGCAAAATCAAAACTACTTGTGAACTTGACGAAAATCATTATAATCCCCATCATCCTGAAGCCTCCATAAAACACATCAACATACTGAAAACCCATAACAGATTTTGCTCTGTGAACAAACATTTTCAAGGTCAAAAATCTCCACGACGGTGCCCAAAGAAAAGGTTTGGGTTAAAACTAATAACTAATGAGTGTTTAGAAGAAAACATATTTGACCTTGGTTTAATATCAAAAATCATTATAATTTCCTTTTGACATATGGGATTTTTCATGCCATGTGACCCAAGTTACTTTACCCAAGTCAATAAACCAAGTCAAATGATTACTATGAGGTAAGTCAACTTTACGTAATATGACTTGTATCCACATAGAACACATCATCAAGGACAAATAAGCAGTCAACAAAGTCCCCCTTTGTCCTTAATGCAAAAAAAACATATAGCCATCAGAGGAGTTAAGGATTCTCATGATCACTGTTGACTAAAACTGTTGCTGAAGTATAATACCAAAACTGTAGTGATATCACAGTGCCATTACCAAGAGACTATCAATGCCAAGTACTGTACCAATTAATTTCAAACAATGTTAAATGTTAAACAATAGTGCCATTCAAAAACTCTCAAATACCTAAACGCCTGATGAGTGTCAAAATGTCAAATGCCAAACAAAACTGCCAATCAAAAACTTTCAAATGTCTGAATGCGTTATGAGTGTCAAATTAGAAAGTCTGAATAACCACAGAATAACCACTGTTGAAATTGTCAAGGCTGAATAACAACATAATAACCACTGTTTAAATTATCAAGGCTGAATAACAAGCATCTCCCCCTTTTTGTCATCGAGGACAAAGAGTCAAAAGAAAGGGAAGAATCATAGCAACAAGGAATTAGAGAGAACTCCCAACCGTGCTTGAAATCCTTCAAAAGTTTCTCTAGCCAAAGCTTTTGTGAAAATATCAATCACTTGAGTTTGAGTAGGAACATATATCAATTGAAAGTCATTTCCAAGCACCTTATCTCGGAGAAAATGAAGCTGAATAATAATATGCTTAGTTCAAGAGTGAAAATTTGGATTCTTGCTCAACTGAAGAGCACTGGTATTATCACACATAATGGAATTAGGCTTTGATACCTGAATACACAAATCTGATAACCGATATACCATCCATATCAGCTGAGTACAATATGTTGTAGCAGCAACATATTAATATTCACATGTGGATAATGTAACACATGCTTTCTTTTTACTATGCCAAGCAACCAATTTGTCACCAAGAAATAATGCAGGAGCACAGGGGTTTTTCTTGTCATCAAAACAACCTCCCCAATCTGCATCTATATAACCAACCAATGAAAAAGAAGTATTATGTGGATATCACAGACCATAATCAAGTGTCCCCTAAATATATTTAAATATCCTTTTAACTGCATTAAGATGTGACTACCTAGGTGCAAATTGATACTAAGAAACCATACAAAGAGCCTTCATCAGATCATGCCTTGAGGCTATGAGATAGAGAAAACTTCCTATCATGGACATGAATTTTGTTTGACTAACTACTGGAGAATCATCATTTTTAACCAGCTTACAACTAGTTTCCATAGGAGTGGTGACTGGTTTACAATCAGCCATATCAAACTTCTTCAACAATTTTTTAGCATACTTAGTTTGTGATAGAAATAAGCAATGTTCAAGTTGTGATATTTATAAACCAAGAACAAATTTTATTTTACCAAAAAGAGACATTTCAAACTCAGATTCCATAATGTTTGAAAACCATTTTGATTAGTCGTCATTAGTAGATCCGAAAATGATATCATCCACATAAATCTCAACATCTAAGATACCATTATTAACAATTTTGGTGTATAAAGTGTTGTCTACACGACTATGGGTAAAGGCATTTTCAAGAAGATGTTTATCCTTCCTAGAATACCAAGCTCTAGGAGCTTGTTTTAATCCATATAATGCTTTTATTAGATGGTACACAAATTCTAGTGTTTCAAAAGACTCAAATCCTTCTGGTTGTTCCATATAAACCTCCTCCTCAAGATAACCATTTAGGAATGTTGTTTTATCTTTCATTTGATAAACACTAAACTTTTTAAAACTTGCATATGCTATAAATATGCTAATGGGTTACATTCTAACTGCTGGTGCAAAAGTTTCACCAAAGTCAATTCCTTCTAGTTGAGCATAATCTTTACAGACAAACCTGGCCTTATTCCTTACAATTTCTCCTTTTTCATCAAATTAATTCTAGAAGATCCATTTTCCACTGATGACATTCTTATCATCAGGCCTAGGTACTAGTTCCCAAGTTTCATTTTTTTCAATTTGGTTTATCTCATCTTGCATTGCATTTAATTAAAATGTATCATTGAGTACTTCAAACACATTTTTAGTTCAATTTATGATATTAAACAAAAATGTTGAGAAATTTGATCTTGTTCTTCATTTTTAGCTCTTCTTCTAGTTAATATACCCAAAGATTTATGGTGTCATTTAGCAATGATCCTAGAAGGTGTTCTTAAATTCATAATCACTTTAGGACTTGTACTTGTTTTCTACTCATTAGATTTGATACTTCTATCTCTGAATTAGTGTCATCATGGTTTTAGTACTTGGAGTTAATATTTCTTCTGCACCTTTATCATGATTATCTTTGAACATTATATTTTCATCAAACACTACATTTATGGCCTCTATAATTTTTTTCAACTGTTTATTGAAACGTTTAACTATTTTAATATTTGTAGAGTATCCTAGGAAGATACCTTCATCACATTTAGAGATGAAACTTTCCAGGACATTATCATCTTTCCTTATGAAATATTTACAATCAAACATTTTGAAATTTTTAACGTTTGTAGTTTTACCATACCATAACTCGTATGGAGTATAAGTAGTTTTGATTATAATTTGAGCCCTGTTTAGAATGTATATAATTGTATGATCAGCCTCTTTCTAGAACTTGTTTGCCAACTTGGCTTCATTTAACATAGTCCTAGACATTTCTTTAACTATCTTTTTTTTCCTTTCTATAACACCATTCAATAAATTACTAGGAAGTGAATTCATCACCTTTATTAGATCTTAAGCATTTTTGTTTTAACTTTGTTTCACTTTCTACCATTTTTCTGAAGACCTTCAATCTTTAAATGCCTCAGATTTTGTTTCAAAAATGTTACCCAAGCCATTCTGGAATAATCATCCACAAATAGCATGAAATTATTTTCACCATTTATAGACTGAGTTTTGCTTGGTCCTTATAAATTAGTATTGACAATTTTAGAAAGATATTTCTTTGTTTTGAAAGAAGACTTTGTTAGAAGACATGTTGGTTTTTTAATTTGAGGCAATCCTCTAAGATTTTTATTCTTACTGATACTTACCAAATTGTCAAAGTTTAGATGCCCTAATCTTTTGTGCCATAACCATTTTTCCTCAACTTGTCTCATAAGACAAGTATTGATCAAAAAAGATTATTGAACTGTTGAGTCTATCAAATTGTAGATATTTCCACATGTTATTAAGCCACTTGCAATTACTCTATCCTCTTTAGTTTTGATAGAACAACCTTTTGCATCAAATGAGATATAATAACCACTATCACAAATCTGACTCACACTTAATAAGTTATGTTTAAAACCTTCAACATAATAAATATTGTGTATAGGAGTCTCCTTATTTAGATAAATAGAACCTCTTCCTATAATATAGGTGCCAATATTATTACCATACAAAACCTCCATCATAATCTTCTAGGTTTTGAAATTTATTTTTACTACTAGTCATGTGCTGAGAACAGTCATTGTAAAAAATGCATGTTGCAGGTTTATGTATGGAGAAAGTTGTCTCAATAATTAAAGACTTTTAAAAATTCATGTTTTTAGGTTTCCATACTTGTTGAGGCTTTAATTTCAATTTATAATTACTTGCAAAGTTCTCCTGATGAAAAAAATTAAAACATCTTATTATCCTTTTCAAACCATAGGATTGTTTGTCTCCAAACATAGGACCTTTTGAGCCAAGTTTGTAATTATTAGCTTTACGACCCAAATAACTTCATTTAAAACAATAAGCACTGAAGATAGAAGATATTTTGATTGAGATTCATTTTTCTCAAACTATTCAATTTTTTTACTTAACTGAACTGACTTTTTTTTTTTTTTTTTTCATTTAATAGATCCTTTTGACTTTCAATGGTTTGATTTGCATTATTCAACTCTAGTTGTGAGGTTTGAAAAATTTGTTCTTGAGTAGAGATTAATTTCTTTAACCTCTTAATTTCTTGCAGAGAACATAGAAGCCTTTATTCAAGATTTATTTCTTCATCAGAGTCAGATGAAGATTCTGATTGAATTGGCTCAAGTTTGTTACCTTTAACAATATCGACCATGAATATAATTTCTCCTTCTTCTAATTGAATTGGCTCAAGTTTGTTACCTTTAACAATATCAACCATGAATATAATTTCTCCTTCTTCTAATAGATCATCAGACTCTTCACGAAAGTCTTCCTTTGACAAGAGACTCTTTTTCCTAAAGTTTTTGAACCTTTTATTTTGATTCCAAGGTTTCTTTCTAGAAAATAATTCTTTATTTTCTTCATCCCCATTTTGATTAGCATGAGGACATTTAGCAACAAAGTGTCCATATTGTCCACAATTAAAACATTTTGGTTTTCCCTGATATTTCTTTTTAAGTTTTGTGACTAATAGTCCCTCAAGAGAATTAGAGATATCTGAGTCACTATCATCTTTTTTTTCAACCCTAAATGTTTCTTTTGAAGTTGAAGCATCATTAATGTTGATTCTCATTTCATATGTAGTTAAGATCCCTTGGAGTTTATGCAAAGTCATATATGAAAAATGTTTCTTTTCTTCTAAAGAAGATATTTTGGTATCAAATTTTTCTTAAATAGTTCTTATAGCCTTTGAAACTACATCATGTTCCTCAATATTTTCTCCTAAGCCTTTTCTAGCATTCATGACTTCATCAATTCTCAAAAAATAAATTGTTATGTTTTCATCTTCATTCATTTTCAAATCATCAAACTGAGTTTTTGAAGTGATTAACTTTGACTATTTTACTTTTTCATCTCCCTAGTAAATAGTTTCAAGTTTAACCCAAATATCAAGGGTAGACATACAATACATTACTTTCACAAACACATCTTTTGTAAGACCACATAGAATGGAATTTTTTTCTCTTTTGTCAAGTTCATATTTGGTTTTCTCATCAGAATCAATAGGTATAGATGAGGGAACAATATACTTTGAAACAACAACTTCCCACATTCCAACATCTAATGAATTTATAAAGGCTTCCATCATAACCTTCCACAAGACATAATTAGTTCCATCAAATAGAGGGGCTCTAGTAACAAAAGCACCTTCAGTATGTGCCATAATAACTTCCAGAGTCCATGAACAATTCCTCAAGATAGACCTAACAAAGAGACCCTATTCTCTAATACCACTTGTTAGAAGTGGACAAACTCCGAGAGGGTGGGGTGAACAAAGTTTATCAAAATACTATTGTTTTAAATAAGAACTTTAAACAATTAAACTAATGAATACTAGAAGGATAAAACTAAATGTTGAACACTTCAGAGATAAAAAAAAATTTGAAATGAATGAACTATCAATTTTCAACACAAGATATATATGATATCAGAGCTTCTAAGGAAAAATATAGAAGAAACATAAACATTATATGTGCCAAGTGGGAAACCCTCGAAATCAAATGGATTTGATCATAGGGAGAAAAACCACTCTTGAAAGTACCTCTTTATTGATTCAATCGAAGCTCCAACTCTTACAATAATCTAGCTGCTACAACTGAAAGGGCTACAACCTTGATTTCTTCACAAATGTTAAAAAATGGACTCACAATGATATATGTTCTTTAAATACACATACATCAATCTCAATCTTTTAGTACAATTTTCAATATGATGTTCAAAAAATACAACTAAGATTTGATATACACAATAATGTTTCTTTTCCCTTTTCACCATCTCTTCATTTCAATCAGCCTTGTATATATAAAACTGCCTAAGCATTCATACATAAAAGTAAAATTAAAAGAGAAAAATAATATAACTGTTTAATACATTAAACTCAACATCCCAACAAATAACTACCCGTAAACCATGTGTTTCCATAATCATTGATTTGAACCACATAACTCTGCCCTTGTACGGCTTAAGACAAATCTTCAATTAGCCTCAGCCAAATATGGCTAAGAAAACCCTCTTGTGTTTAGGGTAACATGAAATAATATTTTCAAAGCCAAATAATCATCAACGATGATACTCATGAAATAGAACATAGATATTCATTAAACCTTCATAGGGTTTTTAACCTAAGTTCAAATCATGCTTTCAAAACCTAACTTCCGTATCGAGTTAGAGAAAATATTTCTATTTCAACAACATACTAATCACCACATTTACAGTCCAGAAAAGATAAATGGTATCCAACGGAAAATCTTAACCAATGTTTTCAAATGTTCAATCATTATCTTTAATAAATTTCCTATTAAGTTTTAACAATTCAAAAACCCTTTTCCAAATTGCATTTTAGAAGAACCAACCATGAAATCGATGAGAGGCACACACCTGGTAGTTTGTAGAATCAAAACTACCTATGAATATGATGAAAATTGTTATAATACCCGTCATCTTGAAGCCTCCATCAAACACATCAACATAATAAAAACCCATAGCAAATTTTGGTCTCTGAACAAACATTTTCAAGGTCAGAAATCTCCACAACTGTCCCCAAAGAAAAGGTTTAGGTTAAAACTGCTAACTAATGAGTGTTTCGAAGAAAATATATTTGATTACCATGAGTTATGTCAACTTTATGTAATATGGACAGCTTCCACATAGAACACGTCATCAAGGACAGATAAGAAGACAACGCTAAATTTCTTTTTTGGGAAAATACATACCAGTTTTATTGGGGTGCTAAATTGCTCTTTAAAGCAAAAGTAATATATATATCTAAATTGAATGCAATCCCCTCGATGCCTCTATGCCAATTGATAGCTTTAAATACTCATTGGATGCAGGCATATATGCTCGTGGAATATACGCAGAGCAGGGTCAAATTTGGGTTGGGCATCAACTAAGTAATATCCTTTGCTCCTTTGGAACCCAAATCATCTGCATCAAAAAAAAATATATAAAGCAAAAGATGACCCATTTATTATTAATACTAAAGATTGGATAATAACTTGGTTAAGAATATTAACGAGCGAATTGATTGTTTTTTGGGTCTAGTAAAGGACCAAATTAATTCTTTTAAGTATTAGTTAAATATATACTAAAATATTTGCTTACTATTTGCTTATATATATTAATATAAAAACTTCGGCTTCGGTCCTTCATTGATCAAAAAAAATATATATACTAAAATGAATTATTAAATATAGTTCATAGATATCATCATTTGAGTAATTAAAATTAAATTTATAATAGTGTTATCATAAATAATAGATGATTAAGTAATTAAACTCAAATTTTCAATAGTATTATCATTAAAAATGGATGCCAACTCGACGGTAACTTTGTTTTATCAAATGAAAACAAACTAAAACATGAAAAATTCCTTCCATACAGCACAAGCCCTTATAACACAGTTTTACTTCCCTTCCATTAATTGGTAATTATTGTGACATTTGTCACGCATTTCCCATTAAGATGGGACCCCATATCTTTTTGGTTACTTGCCCATTTTTGTTTGCTCATCTCCGTGGCTCTATTGGCAGTTTCATAAGTCCTTCTGTTCCATTTGAGAGGTAATGAGTTCTGCCAAGTTTTGCGTCAAACTTTTTGTTCCAATTTTGGTATGGCCCCTCAAATTTTTTTTTTCCAATTTTGGGATGCCTGAGGTGTCTCTGGCATCGATTACAGAGAATGGGTATAATGTGAAATAAATTGTTTATGCACGTCTTTGAGAATTCAAATGTGTTAGAATGCGTAAATTAATTATGATGATAAAAATTAGTTGTCGATGCAGACAAGAGCTGACTCCATCGGACTAACTGCCTAGCTACTAGCACATGCAGCCATCAACTGCACCATCCACCATTAATGCTCCAACAAACTTGATCAACAGTACACTTGACATTTATTATGTATTTTCTAATAAATGAAATGGATTGGAGCTATCATCAGTAGAGCCTATATTTGAGTTTCTCCTCCATTTCCTTGTTTTTCAACTTGGTATTAGAGCCAAAGGGAGTAGACTTGTTTGGTTTTTTTTTTATTGCAGAGATGTTTGTGATGATGATGGAAGATGTGGCCTTTGTTACTAAGGCTGAGGCATCGTAGCCCAGCACTTCATTATTTACAACAAATGGTATTGGGAGATGACCTTTGTTAGATTGGATCTACAAAGAAAAACTGCCAGATAACTAATTTAGGAACAATGGCTATGCCAAGCATGTTGTTTGCAGAATAGAAAAGAGATTTT
Organism: Chamaecyparis obtusa; assembly: GCA_027943335.1. Lineage (NCBI taxonomy): Eukaryota > Viridiplantae > Streptophyta > Pinopsida > Cupressales > Cupressaceae > Chamaecyparis > Chamaecyparis obtusa. The sequence goes on from BSBK01010888.1 coordinate 71,723, forward strand.
TGATGATGTGTGACAGTACATAGCTAAAATAAAGTTATTTAAAATCACTGTTGAAGTTGTTTACGTGGATCTCATCGTATGTGGAGATCGCTGCTATGAAGAAAATAGAAAGAAGCTATCATAGTTTTCACAGATTGGAGATTCATGATAAGCCAGATCGCTAATGTCGGAGGTGAAGCAACGTTGCTAGTTTTAAAAAGGAAGGAAAAATGTGTCAATGTTCAAAGAAGCTGAGGAATATTTAAAAGGAAGAAATGGTGTTGGAGTTCAAAGGAGAATTTCAATTATGGAGCATTTTATTGGTGTTTTTACTTATGTTTTTGCTATTCTAAAAAATCTTTGTTTTTGATAGATAAAAGCAGTAAGAGGGTGTTGGCCTATAACAAAGACTAGAGGCACATTAACAGCATGTTAATGGCAGTAGCCGAAAGAGACTTCCACAAATAAGCATTACAGCATTGAAGCATTGAAGCATTGAAAACAACAAAAAAATTTTGTTGTTTTGGGCTGTTTTGGTTGTATTTTAAAAATTTTAGTCTTATTGGCATTTTAAGTTGTGCATCTCTTACCCCATGTTCTCATGCGGTTGCTTAAGTACAATTTGTGCTTAAATTTAACTAGGTGGAGTGTTGCCATGCCATTTTTTTTATCACGAAAAAAGATAATTTGGAATCTATCCTTACTTTTGTGGAGCAGCCACTGCTTAACAATTAAAAATAAGCTTTGAAAAAAAAGAGGGGCTGGAATAAGCAGCCGCTGCTTATTGAGAAAATGACATATGGCTCTACAAGATATTTTCCTTTTTTTTTATTGTCTCCTATTTTTTCTCAAAACATTTATCTACAAATTTTTTTATTAAAATTTCATTTAAACATTCTATTTTAGATGTCTGCTAAGAAATAAGCAGCAAAAACGAGTAATCATGGGGCCACCAGCTCCACGAATTACTACTAGAACTGTTGAGCGGTGGCTGCTAGCCAAAATAAGCTTAGCAGCTGCATGGAGACCTGCCCTTAGTCTCGAAAATTTATTGTTTGTGCAACTTAAAATACTAGCCATGAGAAAGTTTCCAGTTAAAAATAAAATAAAAGAGGAGTCAACTATCTTTGTTTATTTTAGTTACAAAAAATTGAATAGGAGGTGAGAGGTGTGCTAGAGATTGTTGTCATGGCATGAAGGGTTATCTCAAATGTGTGTTATGATTTGGGATGCAAAGTGTTTGAGTTGGTGAGGAGAGAATGATTTTCTAATTGTGAAGGCTATGTTAGTGTCAAAAGTGGTTGTGTAATTGAATATTGTTGGATTGATATCCTTCAAGAGAGTGATGAATATTGAATTAGTGATGGTTGTTAATGGGCGTATGTATTTTGAATTAATTTTTTGAGTATGTATTTTGAATTAATTTTTTGAGTGCAATTCACCTTTGTTAAGAGGCAAATCTAGAGTATGTAAGGGGTGCATTATCAGTTGTACCCAACACCTCAGAAAGTTTTTGGTTTAACATATTGATGAACCATGTATATAATAAGGATTCCGATAGAATCGGTGAGTATAGCGGTTGGGTATCCATGTATCTCGATCTACATGGACTTCTTGTTATATGGACTTAATAATCAAATTTGATGCAAGTATAGAAGCAGAAAATACTATAGTGATTATGGTTTTTCCATGATGACGATTTGAGGTCATTATAACCACTGTGTGCTTGGTTTGTGGTAATCCAAAACCACTTGAGTACAAAGTTTATGGTGATCTTGAAACCATTTGTGAGTGAGGTTTGTGGTGAGCCAAAACCACTTCAATGTGAAGTTTGTGATGATTTTGAAACCACTTGTGTGATGTTTGTGGAGTTTGTGGTGAGCTTCAAACCACTTCAAAATTGCATCGGTTAGGGGTAAACCATTAAAATCCAAAGTGATTATGCTGAGGGGAATTAATATAAAAAATTAAATTTGATAAGTGATTGTAAATGGGTACCTTACAAGGCTTTAGGTCGGGACCCATCATTTCTATATTCTGGAGGATATCTGAAAACAATCAGCATAATTAATTTAGGGGGGATGATAGAATCTGTGAATTAATTATGATGATAAAAATTAGTTTTCGGTGCAGACAAGAGCCGACTACCCGCTTTGTCTAGGATCCATTGAGGCTTCCAAAATATTTGCAGAAGCTTAAGATTATTCACAAAAGGTGCTAAAAGAAAGATTTTTTACCCGCAAAGGAAGGTTGCAAAAAGAATAAAAAATAAATGGAGACCTCTATGAGAATAGAATACATATTTAGCCATGCCAGGGTATGAGAGAAGGATTATTGTAAATGTTCCCCTCATGTTCCTTAAGTGCACACCTACGGTAATGAAGGAATAAACCAAGAAGATCCCCACACACATCTTCAGGAACTCCTAACGTGGATTCTCCTCGGTCAGGGGATGATGCACATGTTAGGGGCATTGTTTGCTACATATGCTAAAACAGACTTAACTCACCAAGTAAGGAAAAAGAGAATAGGCCTAACACCCATCTAGTTTGATCATGGAATATTTGAAGAAAATCTTCCATGACACCGAATCAACACTCTTCCAAGATAAATCCTTGCGCAAAACAAAGAATGAAGGCTCATTGAGCTCCTGGATAATTGCATCGAAGGAATGAAGATTGACCTCCCCAAAATCTTGGAGCGCAATTCAACACAAATGGAGGAGAGTCAAACGTTGCAGCGAATCCGCGAGTACTTCCAAAATGCCCTCGGACCGCAAAATCACCCCAGTCAGAGAATGTGAGAGAATAAAACATCTGCAACCCTTGTCTATATGCGCTCAAGGTGCATTTCTCTTATGGTGAAGGATTTTTTTTTAAGAGATAATCCTCAAGTGAAGCCAAAGTGCGCTCAGAGCGCATGTCCCTATAAGTCTCAATTTTTTTATTTTTTTAAGAATAAAATCTTCAGCTCTACCTCAAATGCGCTCGAGGCAAGGAATGATGCATTTTGAATATTGTGAATGGAGATTTCAAATAAAGTGAAGGCTATGGCAAATCAAATTTCAAGATAAGCAAATTAAGATTTAATTAAGTATTAAACTTTATTTAATATTTAATTAAGTAAACTTTTGGAAAATTGTTTAACATCTAGTCGATGATTAATTAAAATCTTGGAAATTAAAATTTTCAAAAGAAATATTGAGAAATTAGTAGAAATTAAATTTTTTTTCCAAAATCAAAATAAAAATTCCAAAATCATAAAAAAAAATGAAAAACTTGGATTTGGAAAGTTTGAAAATCTTGAAATCTTGGAAAATTCATGAACTTTGGAAATCATTTTAAAAATCAGAGAAGTTTGAGAAGGGAATCAATTATTGAGTCAAATTTGGAACTATTTAATATTTTAATTTAAAAATGGTAAAATCAATCATCAATTTTTTTAAATCTTGGAAGATTTCAAAGAACAAGTTTCTTGAAACTTGGAAATAATGAAAAAATTCAAAATTTGGAAAATTTTGGAAAATTCTAAGAACTTCAAAAATTCAAAAAGTGTTCAAAAGAAAAATGATGGGAAGCGACTGAGCAGGAGTGGGAGTAGGAGCTGGAGTCGGAGGTTTTTTGAATTTGAAGGCGGGCGGGAACCCAAAGTTGTAGGTTGTGGGATTCTCCGGCAATGACATTCCTACAGAACAGGACTTAGCGGACCAAGAGAAAAAGGATGGGGTCCCAAGGGAATAGAAGAAAGACCCAAAAAAGGTGGCAGGGGTAGGGGATGGAAATCTAGCTTTTCCTCCCACATCCCCCACATTCATGAAGACTCAGGCTTGTGATCAGAATGGAATTGCCCTCAATCATCGATAGTGAACTCTCTTTAGAGTTAAACCTACAGGAAAGTCCTAGTTCCCCTCCATTAAAGATTTATCTGATAAGGAAAAAGGCAAATACGCCATAGAGATTCCCAACGAACTGGTAGATAATAACATATCTTCAATGGACCATACTCTTGTTGGAAAATTTGTGGGGTCTAGACCTAACATAGATCTTGTTAGGATTTTTATTAAAAATGAATGGGACTTAAAGGGTCAAGTCCAAGTCACAGCCATGGCAAAGGGATTTATGTCCTTTGAGTTTTCTTGCAAGGACTTAGACAAAATCCTTTCTGTGGGTACCTGGGTTATAGGAAAGGCAACCCTAGAGCTACAAAGATGGACATCGAAGCTAGATCTCAATGACTCTTTCTTTGTCAAAGCCCCGGTGTGGGTTAGACTCCTAGAACTTCCTCTAGAATTCTAGAATGAAGATGTCTTTGATGGAATAGCCAACTCCTTTGGTACCCTGCTCTCGATAGACCCAGTGACAGTAGGTAGAAGTCGCCTTACCTATGCTTGTATTTGCATAGGGGTGGAAGAGGGTTGATGCATGCCTAAAATAATAGAGCTTCGATCCAAATTGGGCAAATGTGTGCAGAAGATGGATTATGAAAGTGTTCCGTTTGCATGTTTCCTCTACAAGAAAGCCAAACACAAAGCTAAAGCTTATCCTGCATTCCAGAACTCAAACAAGGAAAGGAAAGAAAAAATCGCTAAAAGAAAGAAAAATTCTGGCAATAATACCAAATGTGATAAGGCAAGCCCATCAAGGGATAACACTAAACCACAAGTGGGTATAGAGGCCAACACCCACAGAGTGTGGAAAAAAAGGGATCAACCAGAGACCTTACCCGAGACCCTCAAAACCAGGGATGAAAAGGATAAATTAGAAGATGGGGAGTTGACAAGACAATAAGACAACATCAAAGAATTGACTAGTCATGACAATATAGATCTCAGAGAGGAGTTTCCTCCCTTAGAAGGCATAGGTCTAGAAGTCAACATTCAGCAAGATACCATGGAAGAAACCAAGGAAGATGGCCTAGCGGAAGGAGGCGACTCATGCCCTGAGTCTATTTTCATTTCTATTATTTTGGATTCCCTAGAATCCCCACTGGAAGAATGCTTTTCCAATATGATTAGGGACAAGCCTAAGGGAACCCCGCCCCATGAATCCCACCCTGGTCTTGAGATAGGGGACTCAAATAAAGTCCTACAAATGGAAAAACTGTTGGGCAGTGTTTCCGCAAGGTAGCTCACCAAGATGGAAGAGCTCTTTACGAAATACAAAGATGTAAAGGAGGGCTGGTCCAAGGTCCAAAATAAGAAGAGATCCAATAGTAGAGACCCCTCTCCAGTTTCCCCTGCAGCAACCAGGAGAAGAAGCAAAGCCGATGTCAAGCAAAAATTAAAATCCCCAAGCAGGAAGAGAGAAATCTAGATCATGCAAGAAGAAGCCAGTAAGAACATTGCAGATGGAACACAGAAAACCATCCAAATAGCCTACACCCCCAATAATAAATGACAGTCACTTCAACAAACCCTTGTGGGCTCATCAGCTCATACAAGCAAGATGTCATTAGGAACACGATAAGGAATCACAGGACTCTAATTTTTTTAAACCAGGAAATTACTGTGCAAATGGATAAGTTAGAGGGAATCATTTTGTGGAACTCTACTAATCTCAAGGTTGAAATCATCTATGAAGATTTTATGGCAATGGATGCAACTCAGGAGAACAACAAAGGAATCTTTTTTTAGCTTGGCTAGTCTATAGCCAATTTCAAAGGAGCAACCAAAGGGATCCCAGGCTAGGTGGGCAGTGGTGGCATCAGATTTTGTTTCGTTGCGGTCATCCTTCCCCTTGGATCTCAAACCAAAATCTTTGCAGAAGCTTGTGTGACTCTCTAGTTCACCACAACCCTTAAAAAAGGAGACAAACATCTCTAGTTGGAAGTTGACTCTTTGTACATCACCAAAAGTGCCAACATGTTCGATTCGTCGTGGGCCATTCAAAATAATCTTAAAATGATCCACTCTAATCATGTAACCAGGGATGCCACTTCGGTCACCGACTAGATTTCCAACATGGTAGTCAACAAGGAAGCCAACATGAGGTGGAACCATGCCAAAAATTTCTTAGGTGATGTGAAGGATTCTCATGATGGGGACAAACTCCAAAGTACCAAAGAAATAATAAAAGATAATCATGAAAGAAAAGGGGTTTTTTTGGAGAAGTTATTATATTAATGACAAGCATAGGAGGGACAATAAGGATAATTACTACACGTCCCCTCCGCATGCTTTCTAGTTTCCCTTTCCCAAGAACTATAATTATCTTCATAGGCAAAAACCTAGAAAGCTAAGAACTAAGGCTACAAGAAAAATGGAAAGAATTGAGGCTCCTTCCTACCAGAGAGTTACCAGCACCTAGACTATAGCCATGGTTGGGGAAAGACATAGAAGGGAGCTGAAGAGTGATAGAAAGAATTGGAAGAATCATACTAAAGTTTGGAGAGCCTTACAAAAAGGGGAAATCACCACCTTCATTGAAAGACTCCATGGAAGCAGGAAGGAGATCACCAAAATATTTGTTAAAAGTTGGAATGAGGGAATGGTGGAGATAGAGGGTAAATCTTTTACTATCATGGAGGAGGTGATCTCCATGGTCACAGGCATCCCCATTGTCAAGAAATTTTTTTAGAGGGATCGTAAAATTTCCAACAACGTTGTCAACAATTTTGTGAGAGACGGCAAGGAGAAGATGGCTATTGTCAAGTCAGGTGCTTACTAGGAGCCTATGGGATTGAAAATCCTATGGCAATTTGTTCTCAAGGTGCTCATATCATATGTCACTCTGGATACCAGGTTTGATAGAATTTGTACCTACCACTTGGTCTTATTGAATCACTCTAGGCACAACAAAAATATTTCCATCCCATTTTATATCTACTCCTCAATAAATGAGAATATTAATGGCTTTAGAGAGAAGAACATAGCTAACCCTTTGCTACATGAAGGCTTGTTACTATTGATTTATGATTTCTTCAAGGCCCAAATTCTGGGTAAGGAAATTGTTGATAATAAAACTAACAGTGAAGATTCTGGGTTAGAATACATCTCGTCGGGTAATAGTGAGGGTTCTCTTTTTGTGGAAAGCAAGGAAGAAGACCAGAAAAATTTGAAAAATGGGTCCTCTTCCAGGAAAAGACCCTCGAGCTTGGTCAAAATTGAAAAATCTCTGAAAAAGCAGGACAGAAAGGAGATTAACTCAGATCAGGAGTACAATGACAATGAGGAATACATGAATATAGAGGATGAGGAGGGAAACCTAAACAAGGAAGCCACAAAAATGTCAGAACAAGTCATAGGGGAAATCCTCAACACTATGAGGGATTGCTCGGGTCGCCTCTCTGTTGATCTCATGATCAACGATGATAACTCTCCACCTCTTCATCCCTAGTTTGGAACCAACAAAGAGGGTCAAGACCCCATCTTTGAGGACCCCAAAGATGAATAGGGAAACCCCTCTACCCAGTCCCCCATTACGCTTGAGACATCAGAAGAAAAATACAAAGGGGAATATCAAAGTCAAGACACAGGAAAGGGGAAAAAGGTCTGGAGGACCTTTAATATCAATACAGTGCACATGGGGATCATAAGGAAGGCTGTTTATTCTCAAATTTTGGAGGATACCAAAGGAAAAATCTGTAAGGAGGAGCTGATTGACCCCATTCTTGTGGTTCTCGGTAATAAGGCCAGGAAAATGGAGATGGATTTCCTCAACAATACTAAGAATAGTATGTTGGATTAGTACAGATCCTTCAAATGATTTTTCCATGAAATTGAAGACCTCAAAGATAAAATTTAGACTACAAATAACAAGGATGACAAAACCACCAAGCGAAAGAAAATCCTAGAGGCTAGGGTTGAGCACCTAGAATCTAAAATGATTAGTCTAGAAGACACCCTAAAGCGTATTGCTAAGAAAAACTATAACATTTTAAAAGTATCTAGTGACAACATTAAGCTGCTAATCAACAAAATGGAAGAAAAGATGGACAACATGGTTGATCAGAGGACTATTAATGTAGTCAAGGTGGGTGGATCCAATTAAGGATTGACTGACCTTGCAGCCAAACAAATATGTAGTGGAAATACACAATAACAACGACAAATCTGCAATGAAACAAAAGTTTTTATTCATCAAAATACCAATTACATGCAATGTGCTAGGCTATAAGGCCTTCTCAGTTATGGCCAATTACAATACAAGTAACAGTCTGCAAGATATCATAGGATCCAAATCTTTTCCCCAACATTAGCATCTAGCTAGTCCAAGTCTACAATAGGTAGCACACCAGTAGGCATCTAGGAAAGATCTAAACTTGTACTCAAACTTCCAAGAAATCTGCCTGCTCCTAAGCTTGCAAGCTACTAACTTTTCTAACCAACCCTCCCTTTCTAAAAAACTACCCAAGTATCTTATAAATACTTATTCCCAACGACAAGTCAGCTGAAGAAACAATAGATCTCTAAAAACAAATATTAAATGCTAAAACATCAATCAGCTCTCACATAGCTTTACAAAATAAATAATTCTCAAAGATTTCCCCAAACGGTCATCAGATCTGCATATAAGAATGCAACAACAGCCCATAGAGCCAATGGTAGCTTTGAATTCCATGCCCTCTTATTCTTCTCCAGAATTCTCTTTAAGATTTTAATCAAGCTCTTATTAGCAGATTCTGCCTGACCATTTCCTTGCGGATGATAAGGTGAGGAATTAGAAATCTAAATTCCCAAACCCTTGCAAAAGTCTTTATATTCGGCAGACCTAAAGCACATAGCATTATCACTCACTATCCTCTCAGGGCACCCAAACCTTGTAACAATATTATTCATCAGAAAGTCAATTACCACCCTGCTAGTTTCATTCCTTGTAGGTATAGCTTCTACCCACTTTGTAAAGTAGTTAGTGGAAACTAAGATCCATGAATGTCCTCCACTTGACTTGTTTGGTATCTCCCCTATGAAATCAATTCCCCACTACTGGGAAGGAGCCTGAACTTCTACTAGTTTTAATGGTACATTACCTAAAAATTTAAGCTTACCAGAGAACCTTTGACAAGCATCACATCTCCTTACCAACTATTCTGCATCCTTGAAGATTTTCAGCCACCAAAATATTTCTCTCAAGATCTTATGAGCAGTTGTTTTACCCATATAATGTCCACCACAAACTCCCTCATGCATCTCCTTCAACAATACATTAGCCTGATTCTCATCTACACATTTCAACAGTATGCAATCCAAATTTTTTCTATACAACTTACATTTCACAATCACATACTTGATGGCCTGTAACTTCAATGTCCTCTTTTGATTGTCATTCATACTATCTGGATACCTCATGTTTCTCAAATAGTAAATAATATCCTGATACCAAATGCAATCGTCCATATCACATGTATAGTCAATTTCAGAATGATTTACCTGGTTTGCATCTAGATTGGATTGAGCCATCAACTTTGCCAATCCCTTTCCTCTAACCAACTTAGTGATCTAGACCTCATAATTGAATTCTTGGATCCTATTGATCCATCTGCATCTTCTTCCAGACATCTCCTGCTGTGAGAAAATGTCCTTCACAGTTGCACTTGGCACAAAAGCAATCACAACTACTCCCATCAAGTAACATCTAAAAGCCTTGATTGCCTTCACAAGTGCATAAGCTTGCTTCTCATTTATGTCATACTTTAATTCTACAGCCTGCAAAGATTTACTGAAAAATGTAATAGGCTACTCAAAACCATCCTTATTCTTTTGTAACAAAACTACAACAATAGTGTGAAAGGATGCAAAAGAAAAGATATGCATTGGGACACTATAATCAGGTTCCTTTAGCACTGGTGCATCTTTGATAGCCTACTTGATATTCTTGAAAGCCTCATTAGGCTCACCCTCCCAATTGATTACAAATCCCTTCTTCAACATCTTGGAAATAGATCTAGTAACCTCTATAAAGTTTGTCACAAACCTCCTCAGAAAATTGACCTGACCAAAGAAATACTGAATCCCTTTAACATTCATTGGCCTCTGAATTTTATCAATTACTGCTACCCTCTCTGGGTCGATTCTCACTCCTTGCTTTCCAACTAAGTGGCCAAGCAACTTACCTTCTATGACACCAAAAGCACATTTCCTTGGGTTTAATGAAGTACCAAATTCCAAGGCCCTCATAAATATCTTCTCTAAATGAGCACAATGGTCCTCTTCCTTCTTGGAATAGGTAGTTAGATCATCCTGATACACAACAAGGAAATCATTAATGAATTCTAAAAAGGCAACATCCATTGCCCTCTGAAAAGTAGCAACAACATTTGTGAGACCAAAAGGCATTCTCACATAAACATATGTCCCCCAAGGTGTTGTAAAGGTTATCTTGAATTGTTCTGATTCCTTAACAATGACCTGATTATAGCCAGAGAAACCATCCATCATTGACATCAATTCTGATCTGGTTACTCTCTGCAACATAGCCTCCATATTGGGCAAACAATAATTATCTTTCAATGAGCTGATGTTCAAATTTCTGAAGTCCACACAAAGCCTGATGTCACCATTTTTTTTTCTTACAGGAACAAGATTTGACACCCAAGAAGAATGCCTTATAGGCTTGATAATGCCAACATCTCTCAACTTTATTAATTCTTCCTGCATCTTGGGTGCCAAAGTAGGATTAATAGGCCTTTGCTTTTTCTGAAAAGGTTTAGCATCTTCTCTTAATGGAATAACATGCTAAAATAAATCTTCTCTATAAACCTTTAAGTCATCATATGACCATGCAAAAACATGCCTGAATTTCCTCAATAATTCAATCAAAGGTCTCCTTACCTTTTGAGATATATCTCTACCAATGTACACTTTCTTAGGTGCCTCATGTGATCCAAGATTTATCTCCTCAAGATCAGCATGATCCTCTCTTTTGATATTCTTTTGAACTCTGTCTTGGTTGTCAAAGATAGTCTCCAAAACAACAAGCCCCTTGGGTACTTTGTTAGTTCTAAGCTGAATGACCTCATTGCCTAAGACAACCTCCCTTCCTTCTATTGACTCAACCAAAGCTGAACAATCAAGTTCCTGACCATGACACTGATCTTTGCAATCCATAAACTTCAAAATATCATTATCATCCTCAAAAACTTGCCAATTCTCAATATTATCTGGTATACTAGGCCTAGCCTGAATTTCAACTTTAGAAATACCAGAGAATGTAACATCATTAGGATTGATTGCAATATTGGCCAACAAGTCAGCCATCTTGTTGTTACTCCTATCCCTCCATTCAATATTGAAGGCATCAAACTGCTCAATCAAATCCCACACTGCATTCCTATATTGTTTCAACCTTCTATTCTTGGAAGCATACACTGACCTGACTTGGGACACCACCAACTCAGAATCACCAACAACACTTATGCATTTTATACCATGCTTTTGTGCCAACCTCAGTCCCAACAAAAAAGCCTCATATTCTGCTATATTGTTGGTACAAAAGAAATTCAATGTGAAAGAGAACTTGTAGGTGTTTCCATTAGGAGAAATAAGCAAAATACCTGCTCCTACACCATCTTTGCAGTTTGCACCATCAAAGTACATGACCCACAAATCAGCCTCCACAGAGTCAGCACCTACCTCAGTAGAAATAGGTGACAAAACAAGCTTATTTTCAAATACAGCGATCTCTGCCCTAAAAGCATTTACATCAGTATCCACAAAACATGTAGTTTCATTATCTATGTTTCTCTCAATCATGTGGTATACTCTTGGCTCTTGTTCAATCTTGACAAACTGCTCATCAATCTTGAAAGTTGCATAGGAAAAATCACACTGTAAACTTCCACCCATGGCAACACTCCATCTTCATGATAGCAACATCCCATAATGAGGAGGGATATCCACCACCAAAACACTCGTTGTTAGCTCTTTCTCTGGATATTCTGCCAACCTATATGGCATTGCATTGATAGTCCCAATGACTGGTACCTCCCTCTGATCCATTGCACAACACCTACCCTGCACTATATCAACTTTAAGGCCCAACCTCTCCATGATTTTGAAGGGCATGATAGTATTAGAGGCACCACTATCAATCATACAATTTTTTAATTTCATCCCATTCACAAGAACACTTAAGAAGAATGGGTCAATGTTTTCAAGGTTGGCATTGACAGAACTGTCCAAATATATTGGAGGAATTTGAGACACAATTCCCTGAGCACCAACATCCTTCAAAGCTTTATCCTAAGATCCATTGCATGAAGTATCATTTTTGTGAGTATTACCAACCCATGCAATAGCTTTATCTTTATGTTCAGGGATCCTCAACATTTCTGACAATGGAACCTTAATTGTAATTTGTGACAATATAGATAACATGTCAACAGGGGTAGAGGCAGGAATCTCAATCTACACTGCCTTAACATCTTTTTGCTTGTCTGACATATTAGGTGTATTGACCACCCTCATTTTTTCAATCTTAGCCATTGTGTTAACTGGCTTCTCAATCTCACAAGAGATCTTTTCAATTCCAACTCCCTTAGGCTCACAATGCTTACCTTTTACATTCTTTAATTTCACCATGTGATCAACCTTTGATTTGTTCTCATTAGGTTCTCCAGAGTTGGTACTCTTTATAAACATTCCTGTAGCTTTCTCATTTGTGTTCCTTGCCACTATGCCTCTATTTTGCACCTGGGAAATTATTTCTACAATAATCCTCTCCATCTCTTCTCTGGAAGGTCTTCTCAAATTCACTGGCTTGGGAGAAGAGTTCATGTTACATGTTTTCTGATCAATGCACTCACCATCAGAAAAAACCTCTTGATGAAAAAGGGCTAGATTATGTCTCTTCACATTCACATCTGCCTCTTCATCAAAATTAGAATCATCTTCATATCCTAGACATGAAGAAGCCATGTTGCATCCAACATCATCTTGTTCTTCTTCTTGTTCTATCTCCTCATCACCACAATCTTCATTTGCAGCCATAGATTATGCAACCACACAATGCTCTACAGAATGAGGGGACTAGCATGCAACACACCATGGTACATTTTCCATGACATTTATTGAAGCTTTATGTAGAGGGTCAGGGACACCTCTATCATTGTTTCCTCTTGTAGCAAGGACAATAGGCTTGCCATCCTTCCATTGGGTGTTGTACGGGTAGTTCTGCAGTCTATTCTGCTTACTAAAATTATTGTTGAACCAAGGCCTCTCATTGGTAGGAGCACTGAAGTTCCTATTTGTAGGTGCCTTTAAATCTTTCAATGCATTAAGAACCTTATCCAACTTATCTTCTTCCTGCCTCCTAGATCCAACACCCTTATCATTTTCTTTCTTGTATTTCCTATCCCCAAACAACTTTGGGTCATCTCTCTTTCCACCCAATTTTCCTGATATTTTCATATTGTTCTCAATACTGATAGCAACCCTAAAAGCATCCCTAAGAGTTCTTGGTTCTTTATCCCTCAATAAATATCCCATCTTCCCATCAAATGCATTGAAATATGTAGTCAGACAGACATTGTCATCCAACCACATGACTTGGAACAACTTGTGCATACCTTTTTGAAATCTCATGTTGAACTCAGCTGCAGACTCATTCTGATTTTTCCTTATGGTATTGAATTCATTCAACATGAAGCTAGAATTAGGCCTATCACCATACTGCTCTTTGAAACATTTCTCAAAAGAGTCCCAAGTATCAATACATCTATCAGGAAGCCTCTTAAACCAATCTCTAGCATCCTCCATTAGAGATTGAACAAACAATTTCATGACAACATCCTCATGCTTTACCTCATAATCATTAAGCATATCAACAAATAACCTAAGATGCTCTTCACAACTAATAGCATTATTACCAGAAAACTTAGGTAACTTATCTCTAATATCATTTGGAAAAGCATTTGGATAGCCAGGAATTCCATAAAAACTTATTTTCCTATAGCCTTCTAATTGCATAGGTCTTCTTTGAAAGCTTGAACTAGTGTTAACCCTAGGATCAACATTAGCATCTACATTTATCTGTGCATTTGACTATTGCCTAGGATCTACACCTATCCTAGTAGATGAAGAAGGAAAAGAACTAGTAGCATTACTAAGTGGAAAAGCAGTAGTCATAGATGGCATACCTAGTTCAGTAGCAGATGGGCTGAGAGCATTAGCTGAAGAAGCCCGCAAAAATTGGATCTTCCTTTTCTTTTCTACAATGGCAGCCTCAACTTCAATTCTCTCTAGTTCTCTTGCAAGGTCCTCATCTTCTCTTCTCCTTCTCTCCATTTCAGTGTCCTTATTTGAATCAGGTGGTGGGATCCCTAGTATTGTCACTAGTTTTCTTGCTTGGTCACCCACCATCTTCTGCTTTCCTTTCTCATTTATGATAACAACAGGTCTGGTAATCCTGTGCCCATCCTTATCTTTAGGCAAAGGGACATAGCTTTGCACTTGTCTAACCACAGGGCCCTCATTTTCAAATTCATGATCCTGCAGTAAGCGTTCTTGCTCACTCCTCAAGGCATCAAGACCACCAAAAACATCATGCTGCAATGTTTTAGGAGTAGAAGCAAGCATTTTGTTTCTCTCCTTCATTTCATTTATTTTTCTAATAAGAGACTGCCTCTCTATCAAAGCATTTACCTTCTCAGCCTCTCTCTCTTCTTGTAACCTTTTATGTATGGCATCCTACTCTGCCAACTGCAACCTCAGTGCACTCAAATCATCAGGATCAACCATAATGTAATCAGAACCAGATGACACATCCATATCAGGAAGATTTTGATATGGGAAGTGAACTTGCCTATGTCTCATGGGTTCTCTTCTAAACTAATCTTCATCAAGATCCAAGTCAACCTCTAAACCCATATCTCTATTTTCTTCATCATGACCTGTAGGCAGAGGACCTTTATCCTGAAATGCAACCTCAAGGGTATCAGAAAATCTTTCTTCAGAGTGACCACCCTGTGATCTAGAAACTCTATCTTGTGAACCATCCTCACTTGAGGATACATGTGGTCTTCTAGGTCTTGCATTTCTTTGTTCTCTCACATGGGAGCACTAGTAGACTCACCATTCCTTCTAATCCAACTCTTGTTTCCTCCCTGTCTAGGTAATTGCTCCAGAGCGACCTCTAGATTTTTCTAACATATGACCTAGTATTTCTCCTCTTATCCATGCTTCTTCAATATGTTGCACTGGCTCAAACCTTTGAGCCGCCACCCCACCTAGATGGGAAATCTTCAAAACACTGAAGAAAACAAGAACAGAAAATAACCTTTCTCTTTAGATTCTCCCCAGCAAAGTCGCCATTTTGTTTGTGACTCAGATGGTCCAAACCAATCTGGTCAATAAGATTTTGAATACTACAATAGAAATGCAACTAGAGACCTTAACAGGCTTTCATCATGTTCTCTCCCCCAATAGAGTCACCACTTTGTTGGTTGTGGATAATTCCCTTTGATCTTCAACTTGCAGATTTACACTTTGATGGATAATATAAAAATCCTGACTCTATCACCACTCCAAAGTCCACAAGGAAGGGGAGCAACTAACAAGGATCAAAAGATCCTTCTTCACTTTGAGCTTCAATGCTTAGGTGGGTGTACCCTTGACTCACTTCTTCAAAGGAGTCTCAAAATGATGTATACTATACTCACACAAGTCTAAAAGGTCTATCAAATGAATGTTTATGTTTGTGGTTGTTAACCATGAGACTTCAAGAGAAAAGACCAATGCTTTATCCTAGGGCTAAGAGTCACCCAACTTGTATACTTCAACTGAACACCTCAAATCAAACACAATGGAAACCAGAGTAAGTGCTTTGCCTATTACCCCCTTTTCCTCAAGCATAAGGACATCAAATTCTACACCTGGCTATAAACTCACTGAATTCACCTAAAAGACTTTAATCCTAACTTTGTTAGAAACTCAAAGATGAATTCAAAATACTCTTTGTTTACCATACATTAACACACTTTGTGATATTAACATGTATGAGCTCAGAGACAAGAAAGAAGACATACACAAGATACAAGATGGGATCCAAGAATGTTTTCATTAACAAATCCAGAATTAGTATACAATTAACATGACATCAAGCTGAGAAGAAGCACCAAATCAGACCTCTATCAGTCTATTACAATCAAAAACCAGGGACCAAAAGACAACAATGTTTTGGAACCCCCACCAAAACCAAAATTCTACAACTTATACACCCTAGTCATCTTGAAAATCTGCAACAAGCTACGGATGACTAGGTTAGGGCTTCAACCACCCAACCTACTGGAAACAGTCACAAAAATTACTGCAAACACTCCTCGAGCAAAGAAAGTCCTTCACCAAGTACAAAACCTCTTCTGCAATTAACCGCATAGAAAACCAGTCCTTTTTGGTCCCTGGATATCCTCAGAAAATTTGAATTCAAAATCAAATAGTTACATCGTTTGGTGCTGAGCTCATCAGTGGTCAAAATTTAAACCTTCATCAACTTTATATCTCCGTCGTCAATCTCTTTATCTTTCCTAGGCTTCACAAACTCTAACTCATCCAGGCACCTTGGGTTTCACTCAGCGAACTGGCGACAAAGCATTTCTTAGTCACGGAATGAAAATCTTAACTCTAGTTAGACTCCACGACACATGACTGCACCTGTTAAAATAGCCCGCTTTAAGTCATCAGGTGAACTAGCGACAAAAGCATTTCACCAATTCATGGAAAACATACTACCTTCGCTAAAGAACATAGTGACTTTGCGACCGCTATTCACCAAGTCTCCAAATGAATTAGGGAACCACCAAATCACCACGTGAATGAGCGACAAGATAGAAAGTTTTGTCAGGCCACCAAATCCTTATTCACTACACCATTAACTCTGCAACCATGATGCATGATGCCACCTATCACAACACCATTCATAGAATACCGCTAGGTCACTAACACCGGACCCACGCCAACAAGCCTTTGAAAATGAATGGCTAGCGTAAGATCTCATGGCTCTAACAAAATCCCATGAGAACTTACACTAGCCGTAGGATCCATCCTCACCACAGACCCCCACTGACAACAGCCCCACTTAATAACTCCACTACTGTGATGCCTCCTCAGTGCCTGCCGGCCAATGAAAACCATGCACCTCAACACACCTAGCAAATGGAATAAAATCTGACGGATCGCGCATGATCGCAAAAGCTTGGAATATTCCTTGCAATCATATGCTAACCATTAGATTAAAACTTCAACGTGGGAACCTCTAACAAGCCAACCCATCACCATGTGGACCAACAAGAAGATGCCAACTCAGATCACCGAAACCGCTGCCCACAATCGTCACCACACTGCCATGGACAGTGGTAGGCAGTCACATGATCACATGTCAGAGAAGTCTGACATGTTTCCATGTGACAGCCAATAAGAACATGCCACATCATCACCTCTAGGACCCCACCAAAGAAGCCAAACCATACGGAAGATCAAACGGTTGTCAAAAAAGTGCATAGAAATAAACCTCATGCATCTTCACCATGTGAACCTTGTGGTAAACCCTCGATCCTGTCTAAAATTTAACCACGCAAGAAGGCACAAGAAGAGACAAACCACCAAGCATTCGATGACTACGTGACTAACCACCAATCGAGTTGCTAGAGGTTAGCAGATAACTGCCAACCTATCAAAGATCACACCGACTACAGTCACCGAGTCACCAAATAAAAGATGTAACCACCCAGAGATCAGGAGAATTGAACAGGATTGGGCCCCAGCATTACATGATCGCATGACTAAAGCAAGGAAAAATGCCAGCAAAGTCGCTAGATGTTAAGGGCTAACCACCAAAAAGAAAGATCCACGCCACCCACAGTCACCAAATTGCTGAATGTTGGCCGCCTAACCACCAGGAACAGGAGATCAACAGATAACTGCCAGCCGCCCAGGTCGTAGAGTAAAAGCTAACCACCAAGTAGCTAAAAACAATGAAGAACTAGGACCACCACAGACATCTAGCAAGAAATCGCATGTCAGTGAAGTCTAACATGCGGCCATGTGGAAACCAATCAGGAGGAGCATATGAAAAATTCAGGGCTACCACTGTCACACTTGCACACTTCAGGAAACATAGCAAACAGGAAAACAAGTGTGAGGTCGAAAACACATGATGTTTTCGACACTACAGAAGATCAAGAACACATAGAGTCTTTGATGCCAAAGGAAAAGCACACAAAATAGGAAGCATAGGGTCAAAAACAATGTAGGTTAAAAACACATAGACTAAAACATCATGAACTTTTTGAAAACACTGTGGGTTTTTGACACTGAGGCAAATTTTTTGAAATATTTCCAGCAGGCCTAGAATTTTGAATCTCTTTCAAGATTTTGTGAATTTAGAGATGCAGTCTCGACTAGAGCCAGGTGACGAAAAGAGGAACACAGAGTAGGACACTTGACACACACTAGCAAGGAAAACAAGCCATTTTCAAAGGATTTTTTGCAATGACAGAAAATTAGCCTAACAGGGGAGTCCCTAGGGGTGCTAGTACGAGGACACCTACGAAGTCCCAACGACCCCTTTTGACACATTGGAATGCTCAAGTGTGTCTTAAGGGGTCGTAGGACCCCTTAAGACACACTTGAACATTCCAATGTGTCAAAAGGGGTCATGGGGACTCCCTAGGGGTCCTAGTACATCTTATCACCTGTTAGGAACCACTAGGGAGTCCCAATGACCCCCTTTTGACACATAGAAACACTCAAGTGTGTCTTAAGGGGTCTTAGGACCCCTTAAGACACACTTGAGTATTCCAATGTGTCAAAAGGGGTCATGGAGACTCCCTAGGGGTCCTAGTATGCTTTATCATGCATTAGGACCCCTAGGTAGTCCCAATGACCACTTTTGACACATTGGAATGCACAAGTGTGTCTTAAGGGGTCTTACGACCCCTTCAAACACACTTGAGAATTCCAATGTGTCAAAAGAGGTCATGGGAACTCTCTAGGGTTCCTAATACACCTTATCATGTGTTAGGACCCCTAGGAAGTCCCCATGACCCCTTCTGACACATTGGAATGCTCAAGAGTGTCCTAAGGGGGTCCTAGGACCCCTTAAAACACACTCTAGCATTCCAATGTGTCAAAAGGGGTCATGGGGACTCCCTAGTGGTCGTAGTACACCTTATCACATGTTAGGACCCTTAGGAAGTCCCCCATGACACCTTTTGACACAATTGAATGCTCAAGTGTGTCTTAAGGGGTCGTCAAGTGTGTCTTAAGGGGTCGTAGGACCCCTTAAGACACACTTTAGTGTTCCAAGGTGTCAAAAGGGGTCGTGGGGAGTCCCTAGGGGTCCTAATATGCCTTATCATGTGTTAGGACCCCTAGAGAGTCCCGATGACCCCTATTGACACATTAGAATGCTCAAATGTGTCTTAAGGGTTCCTAAGACCCCTTAAGACACATTTGAGCATTCCAACATGTCAAAAGGGGTCATGGGGACTCCCTATGGGTCCCTATTACACATTATCATGCCTTAGGACTCCTAGGGAGTCCCAATGACATCTTTTCACACATTGGAATGCTCAAGTCTATCTTAAGGGGTCCTACAACTCCTTCAAACACACTTGAGCATTCCATTGTCTCAAAAGGGGTCATGGGGACTCTCTAGGGGTCCTAGTATGCCTTATCACATGTTAGGATACCTAAGAAATCCCAATGACCCTTTTTGACACATTAG
Source organism: Chamaecyparis obtusa (assembly GCA_027943335.1). Classification (NCBI taxonomy): domain Eukaryota; kingdom Viridiplantae; phylum Streptophyta; class Pinopsida; order Cupressales; family Cupressaceae; genus Chamaecyparis; species Chamaecyparis obtusa. Next base: position 91,360 of record BSBK01010888.1, read on the forward strand.
AATGCTCAAGTGTGTCTTAAGGTGTTTGATGACCCCTTAAGACACACTTGAGCATTCCAATGTGTCAAAAAGGGTCATGGGGACTCCCTAGGGGTTGAGTACACCTTATCATGCGTGAAAATACCTAGGGAGCCCCCATGACCCCCTTTTGACACATTGGAATGCTCAAGTATTATTAAGGGGTTGTAGGACCCATTAAGACACACTTGAGCATTACAATGTGCAAAAAGGGGTCATGGGGACTCCCTAGGGGTCCTAGTATGCCTTATCATGTGTTAGGACCTAGGAAGTCCCCATGACACCCTTTTGACACATTGGAACACTCAAGTGTGTCTTAAGGGGTCATAGGACCCCTTAAGACATACTTGAGAATTCCAATGTGTCGAAAGGAGTCATGGGGAGTCCCTAGGGGGTCCCTAGTATGCCTTATCGCGCGTTAGGACCCCTCAGGTGTATATGACCCCTTTTGACACATTGGAATGCTCAAATGTGTCTTAAGGGGTCTTAGGACCCCCTTAAGACACATTTGAGTGTTCCAATGTGTCAAAAGGGGTCATGTGGACTCCTTAGGGGTCCTACTATGTCTTATCACGCGTGAGGACCCCTAGGGGAGTCCCAATGACCCTTTTTGACATACAATTTAAAACCCCTAAGATATTATAATATAAAATATATAAATTAATATATAGCTATATATATAATACATATTTAAACATTATATACAAAAGTTCAATTTTTTCATATACTCTCTTGCCATTTTTTCATACTTGGCAAAATTGGGTACCCGATTTCCCCCCGATTTCAAAATGTTCAAAATTTTCATATACTCCTGCCGTTTTTTTCATAATCAGCAAAATCAGGTACCTGATTAGGCTCAGTATTGCTTTGTGCACCAAACCTACCTCATCAACTCTTCAAATGTCACAAAAATATGTTTTTCCCCCTTTTTCTCTAAGTTCTAAACTTCGACCATGTAGTTGACAATTTTTTCACCTAAATTTGATGAATTGAAAAGGGTATTTTAAGGAGATTATCAGCTTTCTATCGATATAATTGCTATCAAATTTTGAATTCAGTAAGTAATTATTAGTTATTTTCTAATTGAGTTACATCTAAAGTTTTGATTTATATACTGATTGAAAAACGGCTATAACTTTCAAATGGTATAACATTTTTGAAATCCGAAATAGAAATCATTGGTCAGACATGAGTTTTTTTATTCTAAATACATTGTAGCAAAAAACTCATAATTAATTTTTTTTTGGAATAAAATTACTAAAAAATATGCGTCACATTCAGGAATGAGTCTACTACTTATATATAAAAATCTTATAAAAAAAATTATCATTTGATCATGATTAAGGTGATCAGACATACACCTACTTCTTATTTTTTTCCTCAAATTTTTGTACTGCTGTATTGAAATCTATACTTTTCACCAATTATATAAATTTTTTTTTAGAAAAAACCCTAGTAGTTTAGAAACTACATTCAATTTCCTATAGATTCTATTCTTACAACTTTTTGGTATTACATTGATAGCTAGTTCAAATTTTCACATCAAATTAATGTACCCTTATTTGCTGATTTTTCATTGCCACTTAAGGGCATAGTTTGGCCCCTCATGATCTTGCACATACCCTATATATATTATATATATATATATATATATATATATATATATATATATATATATTATATATATATATATATATATATAATATATATATATATATATATATATATATATATATATAATATATATATATATATATATATATATATATGTGCATGTGCATGTACATGTATACATGTATATAGATATATATATATACATGTACATGTATATATATATACATGTACATGTATATATATATATATATATTATATATATATGTACATATATCTATATGTACACACACACACACACACACATACAAATACATATACATATACATATACATACTACATATACATATATATATATACATATATATATACATATCTATATAATATATATACATATATATATATATATACATCTATATGTATATATATATGTATATATATATGTATATATATATTATATATATGTATATATATATATATATATATGTATATATATACTATATATATGTATATATATGTATATATACATATATGTATATATACATATATGTATGTGTGTATATATATGTGTGTGTGTGTGTGTATGTATATGTATATGTCTATATATATATATATATCTATATATATATATATATTATATATATATGTATGTATGTATATGTATATATACATATATGTATGTGTGTATATATATATATGTGTGTGTGTGTGTGTATGTATATGTATATGTCTATATATATATGCATGTATATGTGTGTGTCTATATATATATATATATATATATATATATATATATTGTTGGCATTAACTATGATTGTCATTAGTGACAACACTTATTCAGACTCTGAGTGTTTACCGCGCAGAAGAGTGTTTCACCGATTAGAACAGTGCTTACCGAGTAGAATAGTGTTTACCGAGTGATGAGATGAGTAGCGTTTACCAAGTGCCCCAGCATGGTAAATAGGGAATTCAGTCTCTACCGAGTAACACTATATCTACTGAGTCACCCTGTATATACCGTGTTCGAAACTACAACCAAGCTGGTTAGTATGGACCATCGCCTCCACTTCTACCAAGTGCATGATGATGTCGAGTAACGCAGTGGATGCTGAGTATTAGAAAGTCACGGAGTTAGTTTGTAGTAACCGAGTCACTATATTTGAGCCGACTCAATAATATTTGTGTTAGCTTGTTTAAGAGCTGACTTTGTAATTATGTTGTAATTGTTTTGGATTGATATATAAATGATGTTTTATATCATATCCAAGGTATAAAAATAGTGAAGTATGAAGAGGAGAGAAAGGCAGAGATAAGAGAATTACAAAGGGCTACAACAGTATAAGAAGCAGCAAAGATCTATCCATCACAAAAGGTGATCAGTACATTAGAGAATCTCAATCAACAAGTACAGTTGCAATACCCTGGATAGTCTTAAATATTTCCAACAATTGGTATCAGAGCTCCCGTGGTTCTCAGAATAAAGTTTTGACAGCTTGAGAAAAGATTCAGGACAATGGAGATATTCAGACTTAACAAAGTAATTGAGAATGAAAAGCTAGATCTAGAAAATGGCCATAACTCAACTCAAAGAAGCAAGAGAGCATCTTTTCCTTTCCCCTAAAAAGAAGAAAGGAACTTGTAAATCAGATTAATGACCACTAGTATGTTGAAGAAAATATTGAAGACTTTTTTCCTTCAAGCAGCTCAGATGAAGCAAACAATGCAATCAAAGAACTTCTAGAAAAGAGTGGATCTCTGCAAGAAGAAGTAAGAAAATTGAAAAGAGAACAGGAAATTCAGTCAACAAGATTCTGTGAAATCTTGGAACAAAGAAACAAGATGAAAGATGAAATAGATGGAAAGAACAATGAAATCCAGAATCAAACCCCTTCAGCTAGAAAACCTTATTGATCAAATCTTCAATGCAAACGAAGAAATCTTGACTCTGAGATCAGAAAATGAAAATATAAGAGAGGAGCTAAGATCTGAAAAGCAAATCAATTTAAGATTGATGAGTGACCTAGATGTTGAAAGGCAAATCAATGAGAGAATGTTGAAATCTCAAGAAGATATGAATTAGGTTTATGAACGAAACCTTCATAGGAAAAAAGGAAAAGCGGGACTTGGATACAAAGAGGAAGGTGAATCCTCCAAACAAGGTACTCAAAAGAATCAGAAACCTACTTGTAATCACTATGGAAAAATTGGTCATACTTCTGTGATGCCCAAAAGTAGGGTCAAAACACAACCAACAAATTTTTTTTAAAAAGGTGATAAGTTTCCTACGTTCATGATGCGGTTAAGAAAGTCTATGACGAGGCTTCAAAAGAATTAGGTGAATAACCTCAACAATGTTGTTTCCATGGTCCTTCCACCTGCAATACCTAAATGCAGCATCAGTAATTCAAGGAAGAAAACCATTAAAATAAACATATATGATATAGCGAAATTTAATCATTAAATTGCATAATTCAACTCATACTTCAATTGCAGTAATATTCAAGATTTGATTGCATATTTCAAATTAAATTCCATAACGTAATTTAAATATCATCAAGATCATCAGGTTCACAAAACATCATATAAAAACATAAACCAAATCTACACATCATGGATCCCATATGCAGAATCATCAAAAGAACAGTCCAACAAGTCAAACATAATATAACAGTAGTCGACAGAGTCCAAGAATCTCTGAAAGAAACATAATCAAAATGATAGGCTTGATATGCATAACACAGGATCACTATGTGGGGCCGAAGGTGGGCCTCACAACTTCAAACAAATGTTGGAGCAATGGAAAAGCAAAATTCAATGGAAATGCTACAATTGCGATCAGCAAGGTCATAAAGCAAATGAATGAAAGGAGAAACCAAGATTTAAAGGCAAATGTCACAAATGTAGCAAACAAGGTCATAAGGCATCAGAATGCAAAACTAAAACACCCATCCAGCAGAACAAATTATTGAAGCAATGTTTGGTTGGGATTAACAACTTGGTGTAGATGTCATTACTATGGAGAATATGGACACATTGGCATGAATTGTGTAAGGCATCACTGAGAAAAAGGGATTCTACCGTAAGATGTTATAATTGCACTAAGCTTGGTCACATAGCTAAAAACTGCATGAATTTAGGCAAAGTTGAAGATGAAAAGAAAGCAAAAGAAAATAGCATTAGGAAGCAGATGAGACAACAGTGGATTCCTAAACCTACCGAGGAAAACCAATCCAAGTATGATGTCACTCATGAAGGGAGTGGCTCTATGAACTCTAACTAAGTCTCCAAGAAAGCACTGGAACTGTATCTTCATAGACATATTCCAAAATAGTTCCTGAACTAAAAGGAAGAAAGATCCAAATCAGTATGCAAGATACAACAGGATCACAAGAAGGTTGGTATCAGTTACCACCTGAGCAAGGTCGGGAGTAACCTAATTTCATTTGGTTACCGAGTAAGGTTGGAGAAGTATGAATTCATATGTTCTCTGAGTTGCAGAATCTTCACCAAGCATTTAATGCATAGTGGATGAAAGTCTGTTGAATTCAATACCCTAATTCCTATGGAGCATTAATGACAAAGGTTTTAACAAAAAAACATGAAATCGAGTTCATTCTTCACTGCGAATATTAGCATATTGAGCAGAGAATTTCTAGTGCAATCAACCGATTCGAAGCAAAATTTTGAAGCAGAAATTTCTCTACCGAGCTACCATGGCTTCATCCAGCACCAAAGTAAAGAAAGGTTGGAAATGTTAGTTCATGGAGAATGGAAAGTTCTGGATTTCAAACTCATGCCCGCAGTTGCAGAAACCCTAGATCCGAGTGGAGCTCAATCTTAAATTCCTCCAAAGGTACTTCTTGTAAATGACATTCACAGTCATTTTAGAGGTACAATTCAAGAACTTGGAACCCTAGAGATAGATGTTGTTCGTGATGAAGCTGTGTGTTGATGGTGTTCTCAAACTGAAACATAAACATTTGGAAGATAAGGGTTTAACACATATCACCCCACTTGCCTCGAGGTTTCCAGATAAAATGGATAAGATATATTCTAAGCCGAGTGCATGATGGTAAAATTTGGCTTGAGCAACCAGTGGAAATAAAAAAGAAGATGATTCACCAAATCACTAGTCTTCCCATGCTTGCCAAGGCTAAATCTACAAAAACCCTAGGTCGGGTAGAGCTAGAAAAGAAAACCCTAGCCGAATGGGATGGTAGAGGTATGAGAATTAATAGCATTACCGATGTAGAACTAAAATTTGGCACATATGTAATAGCTCACAAGATATACAGTTCAAGTCGGTAGAATAGTGTTCTGTGTGAAGCAGTTGACCTAGCCCTATAAAATTGTGAAGAACAATCTGTCATTTGACCTAGCAGATCTTTTGTTGAAACAGTTCAACAAGAATATGGAGAGCATCCAAACCTCAAAGAACAATCCATGTAAGTTTGGCTCACTGTTGGTTTGTTTATTTTCCTTGCTCAAAACGTTTTTCCCCATCAAAAAGGCACGGTAAAATGGAGAAAGATGTGCCTATTCTTTATCAGATAAATGAGTATATTATAAAAATGGGTGAGAATTTTACAAGCATAATGGATAACTATTTTGAATCTTTTAAGGAGAAGATGAATAACAGATTCTAGATTCCACTAAAGTTGGTGGAAGATTATAAAGATGATGTTTGTTTCATGGTTGATTGTGATAGAGTATACATTCAGGCAGTAAGGCCCAGGATTGTATGGGTGAAACCTCTTCCTTATGAGGTAAACATTGATGAAACAAAGGATAAATTGAAGCCCTAGTAAATCAACCTATTGATCCAAAGGCTCCATACTTTGGAACATATGATGAAGCTAAGATAAGAATTGAGCTAAGCATAAAAATTCCACATGTAGTTAACAAAGGTAGAAAGAGGATGGCCAAAATGCAATATAAGCACACCTCTAATGTTAACCGAGGGCATAGGAGAAGATATTGTAGAAGAAGAAGAAAAGGATGAGAATAAAGA
>BSBK01010889.1:0-55000 GCA_027943335.1 Chamaecyparis obtusa
AGGCTTATTGTGTAAGGCACTTACATGATTTGGCACACCTATAAGCCATCATGTTCAAGTTTTCAACTAGCCTATAAGTATGTAATTAATTAATTTAATTTAATATTAGGATCATCTAAGTGTTTCATAGGGGTCACACAAATAGAAATGCATGGTAGTTTAATATTGCTTGCATAATACATAATTGCACTTTTAAAACTAGGAAATTCTAGAAATTTTAGAAGTATAAGAGTCTTTTAAATATGCAAGAACTCAAAAGGCCAAGAGTCACATTTATATATGCTTTGTTGGTCGAATTATATAATAGGGAAAATGTATGAACAGAAAAAAAGGGGGATTTTTCTGATTTTTAAAAGAAAAACATTTGCCGCTGTCTAGTTCCCATTTGTATATGCGACCTAGTTAAGGTCTGAAACTTATATTTTTGGATAGATGGTCGAATTATCTTTCCAACGAATCTAGTTGGAGGTTCTAACTCTTCCGTATGAGGGAGAAAACTGAAATTTACTGAACAGTGGTTAAAATTTTGGGTATTGTTCTTCACGTTTTTTTTCTTGTTTCCAGCTTTGTCACGTGTTTGTGTGGAGGATAAGGTTTGAATCCTTCATAAATGTTTAGGGGGTTGGAATATCTTTCAAATGAATCAGATTTGAAGTCTTGAGATGCTAGGATGTGTGAATATGATAAAATCTTTGACAGAGGGTCTGAATTTGCTTGAAAAGCAAGGGTTTTACAAAGAAATTTGTTGTTTTTTTAATTTCTCTGCATCATTATTGGTATCAGAGCTTGGGGAAAGCTCTGAAACAATTGGATTTTATGTTAGAATCAGAGTTTGAAGTTGAGACAGCAAACATGGTCACCAATGCTGAATTGGCAAAGAGGATGCAAGAGCACGAGAAAACTAGTAAGTGGTTATTGAATGAACTTGAGAACTTGAAGGGCCAGATGGAGAAAAGAGTAAAGGTTTCCTCAGAGCAAGAGGAAGAAGGGGAAGAAGAAAATTCCCCTGAGAAGGAGGTGGTTAACTTGCCTGCAGATCAGAGATACTTCATAGAAGCCCTTGAAAGAGTTGGCAAGAAGGATGCCAAAGGTGACCTACCCATCTTTTCAAGTAAGATGCTGATGCTATTGTGGATTGGATAGAATCCTTGAACAATCACTTTGAATGTGAAAATGTAGCAGAAAAAGATAAGGTAAAGATTGCCAAGTCAAAGTTGAAGGGAGCAGCCCTCACTTGGTGGAATTTCACCCAAGGAGAAAGGGTCAAAGAAGGTAAGAACATGATAAATTCATGGGGCAGGATGAGTGCCAAGGTAAGAGAAACTTACCTACCTAAGGATTATGAAATCCAACTACATAGAAGAAGACAAAGTTTAAGACAAAAGGAGCTAGATGTCACAGCCTATACTGAAGAATTCCAAAAATTGAGCCTAAGGGCAAAACATAGTGAATGTGAAAGTATAAAAAGTTGCTAGATACCTCAATGGATTGAGGTTGAACATTCAAGAAGAACTTAATCTGTTGTGTCATGATACAGTTCAGAAATGTTATCAATTAGCATTGAAAGTGGAAGCCAAATTGAAGAGAAGACAAGAGCAAAATAGCAGAGGAAGAGGAAGAAACCAAAGGGAAGAGGAAACTTCCAAGGAAGAGGACAAATCTATGAAGATCATAAGGAGATAAAGCAAGAAACTAGTCAAAGTGAAGGACATTTCAGAGGTAATTTCAGAGGTAGAAGAGGCAATTCAAGAGGAAGGTTTGGTGGTAGTAAGGGAAAGTCCAATAACTTGCTTCAATTGCAATAAGGAGGGACATTATGCATCTAGGTGCCCAGATAGAGCTAGTCCAAGTTCACAAGGTGAAAGAAGAACACATTTGGTACAAGATGATGAATACCAAGAGAAGGAGATGGCTGATTTAGATAGTGTACCTAAAAGAGGAGAAAATTTGATGATGAGAAGAACACTTTTGAAGGTGCCTACTACCATGGAGCCACCACAAAGGAAGACCATCTTTAGGACTGCTTGCAAATCAGGAGGTAAGGTATGTAAAGTCATTATTGACTCGGGATCTACTAAAAATTTAGTTTCTCTTGAGATGGTTCAGAAGTTAAAACTTAGGAGAGTACCTCATCCTTTTCCCTATAAGGTTTCATGGCTAACAAAGGGTCAACAAACTCTTGTAAATGAGCAAGCATGGGTTAATCTTCAGATTGGAAAGTATAAGGACAAAATTTTGTTTGATATAGTTGACATGGATGCATGCCACCTATTGTTTGGTAGACCTTGGCAATATGATTTTCAGGCCCAACATGATGGAAAACTTAATGTATACACCATCAAGAAGGATGGAAAGGTGATTAGATTGATTCCATTTGCTGATCATGAAGAAGTTGAAGAGAATAAAGAGAGGGGAGCCAAAATTATGATGGTTGATAAGAAGGAGTTCTTACAAGACATGAAGGGTGAACCTAAGCCTTGTTTTCTTTTGATACCTAAACCACAAAAATAAGGATCAATTGAAAATGACAAGAAGAAGGCTGAAACAAAGAAGGAAATTCCTTGTGAAGTGAAAGAACTTTTGGATAAGTATGAAGGTTTGATTTCAGAAGGTATGCCAAAGTCTTTACCACCTATAAGAGACATTAGTCACTATATTGATTTTATTCCTGGAGCTACTTTACCAAATAAGGCTGCATACAAGATGACACCTCAACAAAATGAGGAGATTGCTAGACAAGTAAAGGAGTTGCTAGATTCTGTTTAATTGCAAAAAGTTTAAGTCCATGCACTGTACCTACTATTTTGGCACCCAAGAAGGAGGGAACATGGAGGTTGTGCACTGATTCAAGAGCCATTAATAAGATTACAATCAGATATAGGTTTCCAATGCCAAGAATTGAAGATTTTCTTGATTGCTTGGGAGGTGCAAAGTATTTCTCCAAGATTGACTTAAAGAGTGGGTACCATCAAATAAGGATAAGGGATGGAGATGAGTGGAAGACAGCGTTAAAAACCAATGATGGATTGTATGAGTGGAAGGTAATGCCATTTGGACTCTCTAATGCTCCTAGTACCTTCATGAGACTTATGAATGAAGTGCTCAAAGACTTCAATGGTAAGTTCACCATAGTATATTTGGATGACATATTAATTTTCAGCAAGACAAAGGAAGAACACCTAAAGCACATTGACATGGTTTTGAGAAGACTTCACGAGGAGAAATTGGTGATAAACTTGGAAAAGTGCTCATTCATGCAAGAGGAGCTGACATATCTTGGTTTTGTGATCTCCCAAGGTAGCTTGAAGATGGATAAAGATAAGGTAAGTGCTATACTATCTTGGCCACCTCCTAAAATAGTTCGAGATGTTAGAAGCTTTCATGGTCTTGCTACATTTTATAGGAAATTCATAAGAAATTTCAGTCATATATGTGCTCCTATGTTAGAAACTATTAAAGGTGGAAGAAAGTGTAAGTTTACATGGAGTCAATTAGCAAATGAAGCTTTTGAATTGCTTAAGAAAAAGGTTAGTGAGCAGCCAATTCTTTCTTTACCTGATTTTAACAAAGTTTTCCAAGTAGAATGTGATGCTAGCAAGGTTGCTATAGGGGCTGTTCTTAGTCAAGAAGGAAAACCAGTGGCTTTCTCAAGTGAAAAGCTAAATGAAGCCAAGAAGAAATACTCTTCATATGACTTAGAAATGTATGCTTTGGTTCAAGCCATCAAAAGGTGGAGACATTACTTGTTACCAAAGGAGTTTGTTGTGTATATGGATAACCAAGCACTTAGTTTTCTGAATAGCCAAGACAAGCTAAGTCATAGGCATATGAAATGGGTGGAGTCTTTTCAGTGCTATACCTTCACCATCAAGCATAAGAAGGGTATAGCAAACAAGGTTGCTGATGCTCTTAGTAGAAGGAACATGACTGTCTCCCAAATTCAGCTAGAAAGTGTGGGAATTGAAACACTAAAGAACATGTATGTAGCAGATTCTGATTTTGGTGAAATCTATAAGGTATGTATGGAGTTTGGTGATAGATACCATGTTGATTTTTCTAATTTTTTGATACAAGATAGACTTCTTTTCAAAGGGGGGCAACTATGTGTACCTAGGTGTTCTATGAGGTCAAATATTATAAAAGAGAAGCATAGTGGAACAATGGGTGGACACTTTGGTTTGGATAAAACCTTAGAATTGGTTAGGAGGTACTACTATTGGCCTAAACTTCAGATTGATGTTAGAAACTTTGTGGAAACATGTATGATTTGTCAAAGAGCCAAAGGGAGAACTAAAAATGCAGGACTCTATCAACCTTTGCCAATACCATCTAGGCCATGGGAAAGCATAACAATGGATTTTGTAATGGGGCTGCCAAGAACACAAAGAGGGCATGATAGTGTCTTTGTTGTAGTGGACAGATTCAACAAGATGGCTCACTTCTTACCATGTAAATCAACCAATGATGCTTCCCATATAGCAGATCTCTTTTTCAAAGAAGTCATAAGGATTCATGGGCTACCTCTCAACATAGTTTCAGACAGGGATGTGAAGTTTGTGGGACACTTTTGGAGGACTTTATGGAGAAAAATTGGAACCAATTTATCATTCTCATCAGCCTATCACCCTCAAACTGATGGGAAAACAGAGGTAGTTAATAGAACATTGGGAAATTTGTTGAGATCACTCACAAGGCAACATGGAGAAAAGTGGGATGCAATCATACCCCAAGCTGAATTTGCATATAATGACTCCATCAATAGGAGTATAGGAAAGTCACCATTTCAAGTGGTGTATGGAATTCATCCTAGAGGGATCTTGGAGTTAAGAGATATGAGTTCACAAGAACAAGTTAGTGCACAAGGAGAGGAGTTTGCTACAGCCATAAAAGAGATCCATGATGAAGTCAAAGCACAACTCCAACAAACCTCTGAAAAGTATAAGAAGCATGTAGATCAGAAAAGGAGACACTTAGAATTTGAAGTTGGAGACTTAGTGTGGGCTAATCTCAAGAAGGAGAGGCTACCAAAAGGTAAACATACCAAGCTCATGTTGAGAAAACTAGGTCCTTGCCAAATAGTGAAGAAGTTTGGAACCAATGCTTATGAGATTCAATTGCCACCTGAGATTGGAATCTCTCCCATCTTCAACATAGCAGACCTCACACCATTCAAAGCAGCCAATGAAGGAGTTGATACATTGCAGATTGCTGATGTAGAAGACATTAAAGATCTACCATTGAAGGAGGCACCAAAGCTAGAGAAGGTACTTGACACCAAAGTAGTGAAGAAGACAAGAGGAAAGGAGTACAAGTAGTACTTCATAAAAATCAGAGGCTATTCTAATGTAGATGCTGTGTGGATGATAGAGGAAGATATAAAGAAGAAGGGTTCCACTCTACAAGAGCTCATCTCAAGTGGGCTTGAGATAAATTTGCCCGGGGTGTATGGTGCAGGAGCACCTACATAAAGATTTTTTTTTTTTAAAATTTCATTTCCACATGTACATATGTCCATCATGCATTAGGATAGATCATGTTATTCATGTTTGATAGGTTGTGTTCATGTCATCTAGTTTTTCAATTGCATTTAGTTATAATAAAGGCTTATTGTGTAAGGCACTTACATGATTTGGCACACCTATAAGCCATCATGTTCAAGTTGTCAACTAGCCTATAAGCATGTAATTAAATCATTTAATTTAATATTAGGATCATCTAAGTGTTTCATAGGGGTCACACAAATAGAAATGCATGGTAGTTTAATATTGCTTGCATAATACAAAATTGCACTTTTAAAACTAGGAAATTCTAGAAATTTTAGAAGTATAAGAGTCTTTTAAATACGCAAGAACTCAAAAGGTAAAGAGTCACATTTATATATGCTTTGTTGGTTGAATTATATAATAGGGAAAATGTATGAATAGATAAAAAGGGGGATTTTTCTGATTTTTAAAAGAAAAACATTTGCCGCTGTCTAGTTCCCATTTGTATATGCGACCTGGTTAAGGTATGAAACTTATATTTTTGGATAGATGGTTGAATTAGCTTTCCAATGAATCTAGTTGGAGGTTATAACTCTTTTGTATGAGGGAGAAAACTAAAATTTACTGAATAGTGGTTAAAATTCTGGGTATTGTTCTTCACATTTTTTTTCTTGTTTCCATCTTTGTCACATGTTTGTGTGGAAGGATAAGGGTTTGAATCCTTCATAAATATTTAGGGGGTTGGAATATCTTTCAAATGAATCAGATTTGAAGTCTTGAGATGCTAGGATGTGTGAGATATGATAAAATCTTTGACAGAGGGTCTGAATTTGCTTGGAAAGCAAGGGTTTTACAAAGAAATTTGTTTTTTTTTTTAATTTCTCTGCATCGCTATCAATGGCATCACCTTCCAAGTCAATGAAGAGGTTATTGGGTAGGCAACAAGAAGGCTGACTACTAGTAGGAAGTGGAAAAAAATGGCTAAGGCCCAAGCAAAGTCAGAATTTGTTCAATTCTTCAAGGATGATGCTACCCCCTCTCCACTTAATGGTGGCTATGCCGTTGCTGAGCTTCTAGAGTTCTGGCCAAAGATGTGTAAGCTTGTGATGAAATATTTCACTCTGGAGGGCCGATTTCATACATTTTATAACTATCACCTTCCCTTTCTCAACCATTTTTGTAACAAGCTATTAATTTCCTTTCCTTTTTACCTTCTGCATTCATTGGAGGCTAACGTGAAGGTTGTGAATGAAGCCATTTCTCTCAATAAAAACCTTGTTTATCTCCATCAAGGCCTTATCCTCTTCTTATACAACTTCCACCATGCCCTCTATCCCCCTCCACCTCTGTAGGTTTCTCACACCTCTCAACAACCCTTGTCATTGTCAGTTTCCCTTAACCAGAGCATTCCCACTCCCACTAGGTCTAAAGGTGATGCGACCCTTGCTTCAAGTCCTAAGTTTGCTAAAACCCAACCCACCCCCAACTCTCAAAAGCATTACCTTAAAAAGATTATGATTAATCTAGAATGTGCCCAAACCTCTGAGCCCCTTCTCACTTCTACCCGCAGCTCTACCTGACATTCCAAAGAATAGAGGAAAAGAGCTATCAAAGAGCTCATGACTACGGAGGAGGCTTCTACCTAGAAGGAGGCTTCTGTTGGCTCACCTAGCAAAGAGGATCCTAAAAATGACGCTGAATAGGTGGAAATTGTTAGAAATAGGGAATACTGAGAGGGGGGGTAAATCAGTATTCTAAAAACTTTTACTTTTGCCCAATTATGGATATAACAGATTATCTTAACACATGCATAATATAAGAATCTAAACAACATGCATAGCAATAAAACTAAAGAACTCATAAAACATTTTTTATTCTTGAGGAAACCCTCTCCAAGGGAAAACCCCGGTGGGGATGGTACCCACAAAGATCCACTAATCAAAAGTATCTTGTTAAGGATTTTGAACCTATTAGGAGTCTATTACATGCATATAGTGTCTCAGTCCTGATTAAGGGACTATAGGCCTTGTTAGAAGGCTCAACCCTATTAGGAATTGGTAGTACAAAATGTGATTACCAGATGAGCCCACTGCCCAAACAAGTAATGTACAATATTTACTGATTACAAAAGTAGGTCAAGGTACATAACCTTATACTACTTGCATCAATATCTCTTCACTGCTCTTTCACTATCGCTATTACATACATTTGTTCCTTCATTTTCTTCTTACAATTTACAATTACATTTATACAAGTTATTAAGACTAATAATTTTCCAGTCAGCTATCATATTAAAAAATAACTTTATCCAAGGTTTAACATCTATTATTTTGTCCCTTTATATTGTTAAGTCATTATTTTGATAAACAAAATAATCCCTTAACTCTTTATCAATTCTATCTTCATATTTTGTCTTGTCAGCTTGACGCTATCTTTAGTAAAAATGTCATAACTTCTTCCGTACATGCCGTATTGACTTGCACTCTAAGGTGAGTCTTCAATAGTCACCACAGAGTCTATGTTCAAGTGTGCAAGCACTAAAATTACTTCAATCAACATCACAAACAAAAACTGTCTTCAAGTTCATTGGTAAAAACACACTGTCTCATACTTAGACAATTTCACATTGCACTCTGACATACTAGCTCTCTGACCTGTGTGATCTTCATGTAGATCATATGTTTCCATAATGACAACATCTATGTAACCAACTCAGCCAAATTTCCAACAATCTTTGCCTTTGTCATTGGTGGCAACATATGAGAAAATTGGCTAAGTCTACAACTTCAAAATCTCTAAATTGTGGCCATAATAAAAAATATATATGTACTATCCTTAAGACTTTATTAATCCTTTCTATATACTTTACTCCCCCTAAGAGTATATATCCTTAACAATTTTTTGCTATATATATCTCCCCCTTTGACAACAATGATTAAAAAAAAGGTAAGGAGGGTTAAAAAACTGTATTCACAAAAATTTATAGCTTAATTCAATATTGCAAAGCCGGTAGGCTTGCAACACAATCTAAAAAATCAATCTTTATAGCCTCTAATTATTTCTCCCATGATGTTTTAATAGAATCTGCCACACTGAGTAGTGTGCATAATCCATAAGATGCTATCTCACATGCTTGGAGATTCTCAAAGCTAAACTTTTGAAAAGATGTCTTAGCTGAAAGACATTCTTCCAATTGCCCTTCAATAATACTTAACTTCATAGAATTGTGCTCTCTTAGAAGAGTGAATCTTTTAATTTTCATGTCCTTTTCATCTTGCAAAATTCTGATTTCATCATATATCTTACGAATTTTCTTCTCAACATCAAATACCTTCACATTAGGGCTTGAAAGAAGGTTTGTTTCATTATGAATTTATGCTTCCTTCATCTTCATCTTCTGATCTTCCTCTATTGTCAAGGTCTTTGATTTTGTACACTGAATGTACAAGGATTTACCTCTTTCTAAATTATTCTTCAAGTCCTTTATACAGATATCAAGATTGTTGATATCATTCCTGATATTTTGTCTGTTGGGCTCAAAAATGAGGAAGGCATTTTTGGGTCCCCTATGTGAATTTTTGCAATAAAGTGCTCTTTTCACTTTGGAAGGTCAGTTTGATGATGTTGCTTTGAGTGGTCCTGATTTTGGGCCAATTTGAAATCAAGTGATATGAGCCTTTAAATGGTTGGAACATCCTTCATTCAGCATATTCAGTGGTTTGCAACTTTTAGTTTTCAGTTTGAAGTCATTTTGCAAGTACTCATTTTGAGGAGTTCACTAAAACTTGCAGTTTGTCACTTGGAGCTTTTCTTGTCAGGAGCCCTATTTGGAGGCCTGCATCTTTTACCCTGGGATTGATCCATGCAAACTGATTATTGATTTGTGATCTATGGTGAAAATGGTTCATGTGTTCCAAGTTTTAAGTTATTGCGAATCCGTTTGATCACTTTTCAAGGGCCATTCTGTAGGCGATTTCTACTGATTGCATTGCTGAATAGTGTAACTGCTTGTCAGGACACTACTTTGCATGCTTATAACTTTTTCCCAGTTGCACTCTTGATCAGATGGTTTTCTCCATTGCATTGTAGGCATGAAGTACTTCTTATGCTCCAAATTTGACCCTTGTACCAATCTGTTTGATGGGTTTTCAAAGGTGATTCCGTTTGCAACTTTTGCAAGTTGTGTGTTGTGTTCTGCCAACAGTGATTTGTCGCCCTGTTTGACCCCTTATAACTTTCAACCAGAGAGTCCTGTGACCTTGATTCCTTTTGCCTCACGAAGCATGTTGCAAACACTTGTCCCGACAGGAGTTTCAACTCTTGACGAATCCATTTGCTATAAGAGCAACGCTATCTCCTGGAGCTATTCACACAAGTCTGCAAGTTTCGCTATGTCTTCAAACTAAACACCTGATTTTGACCTCCTGCCGTTTTTGGCTCATTGCACTTATTAAAGAATTTCCTTTTGCACTCTGTTGCATTTTTCAGATACTTCATGTGGCCAAAGTTTCAGACCTCTGCCAATCCATTTGCCTTTTTTTAAAATTCAATCAAAACGATTAAAATATTTGTCATCAACTGTGTCCTATCTCACCTCTGGGGATCGTCAACTTCAAATTGTTATATCTTTGTGCCGGGATGCCGAAACTGAGTGCCATCAGTTGTATTATTTTTGTTAAATATTGATCTAACAACGGTTAAAATTTCAAGTTCCCAGGCATCATTTCATTTTTTGCCAAAATATATGCCTAGCCGGATTTTATCCTGAAGTATTTTAATCGTTTTGCACGATTAAAATTCCATATGCCCCGGTGGAGGAAAAATCTAAAATTTTGCAGGGTTGAAGGATGAACTACAATCTTTGATTGTGCAAATTGGCGGGACCCGAAAGGGTGTTTTGACTTGTTTTTTAGGTTGGTCAAAAAGGCCATTTGCAGTGTTCGGGCAAAGTTTTTCGGTTGATCCAGATTGTGTTTCAAGTGCTTTCGGTCGATGCCCAGTTCGTGAAATTTGTGCCTGAGGGTGTTATGGGTGAATTTCAAATGGGAGCGAAATTTTTTTTAGCCGGGCCCACTTTTGGACCCGACTTCATGCCTTAAGTTTTCAGTGATTCTTCGCCAGAAAGGAATAGAGTTGGTAAGTCTGAAAGATTTCACAACCTTTGCCAATATCCTCACTGCCGGTGTGATGGTGGTAGCTTTGAAACAGGTTATAAACATCCATCAAAGTACAGAGGAAATAAAAGGCAAGAAGAAATCAGTTTTGAAAAGGCCTCTGCATTAATAAGAAGAACCATGTGAAATATAAAAACCAGCATTTCAAAAGGCTCCCAATGCGATCAAGGGACAATGCCCAGCGCCATTAAGCAATGTGCCAGCATTGAAAATAATGTCCAACACTTGAAATCACGCCCAGCAACCATGGAAAATGTCCAACACTTGAAATCATGCCCAGCAACAAAGCAAAAACGCCCAACAAAATGGAGGGTTTTCACAGGAAAAGATGGAGTCTCAGAGGTTTTTTGTTTGTGTTTTGATGTCCCACATGTGCTGGAGGATGAAGCTTTTTGATCTTTATAATAAAAAACACACACAATGCATTGTAAAGCATGAAAAAAGGGAGGTTTCCACGCGTGCGTGGCCCGAGGTGACTTCTGACGTGAATGGTGGCTCCCAGCTAGTTGGGTAATACATTATTTTAATGAAAGGTTTGAAAACGTTTGAAGTGCAGGTCCGCTCGTGCCTTGGGATCCGTGCCAGATCAATGGCGGTCGCCAAGGCGCTAAAGGAAGTTGCTCGCCAGTTAATGTCTGCGGTGCAGCGAGATCGTGCCACATGGCACGAGGATGATGTGGCTCCTCTGATGAAGTTGGATGCCTAGATGGACCTGCAAACCAATAAAATGGTGACATTTGGCAAAGCGACGATGAGGCACTGACAAAGCAGAGGAAAGTGCAGATGGTCATCCACCTTGGGATGCGTGCCAATCTAATGGACGTCACCAAAGCGCAAGATTAAAGTTGCACGCCAGTTATGCTAGCGGATAAGCGAGATGATGACATGTGTCCCGAGGTGATCTGGCACATAGGCGCCCAGTCAGCGAGGTCGGCCAATCACAAAATGACAAGTGGTGGAGGATATGGCACGATGGTGACGTGGCAAATAAGGTGGATTTGTGAACCAGTCAGAATGTGACAAGTGGCATGTGGGCCCATTTTCAAATTCAAATGTCTGCATAAAGTTGATTTTTGAATTTATAAAGTTTGACTATAGTGAAAATAAAAAATTTAAATAATGGAGGCTGCTCACGGAAAAATGATTTCTGGGTCTTATTTTTGACCAAATATAGACATATTATATATCGCCGGAATCGTCTCGAAATGAGGAATGCATTGATGAAGTTTATTTTCAGCTCTGAGATGGTTGGTGAGAGCAGTAATGGTCTGTTTCATCCAAGGTCATTTTTGGATAAAGAATTACAGATATTTTGTAAAAGTTTCTAGAATGTAATCAGATTTTAGAATTGTCTAGGATATTTTGAAGAAGTTTTAGGGTTGGTATTGTTGCCCTAAAAAGTGCCCTAATTGATATTTTTGTGTCCCTGTTTCTATAAAGGGAATTTTGTAACCATTTTGAAAGGACTGGCTGTATTTTCTTGACACAGGAGGCTGAAAGGCAAGTGTGTATCTCCAGTCCAGGTTGTAACCATTTTTGCTTTCTGTATCAGTATTAGGAAGAAAACTTCTGTATCCTTTGCATATTGTCTATGGTATCACTGAATCAGTTTGTAATATAGGGATTTGAACCCATATACTTAATACAGTTACTCATTCTTGGATCTCTCCTTCAGTTGTTCTTGATGAATTCTAAGTTTTCTGACTCATTGCATTAGGTTACTGGTGTATGTGTTTTGTCTCTTAGCCTTGATCCAGGATCAGGTTAAAAGCCTCTGAGTGAAGCACAGGTTCTTTTGGTTCAATCAGGAAGGATGTCTGTAAGCAGTGTAAAAGATGTTTGATTGTGTTTATGGTTTGGTTTCTCAGATGAATCTAGTAGTTGTTCTTGTATTTCATGTCTGTTTCAGGTGTGATGCCCAATGGATGAGGCACTGATCATGAGCCAGTATCCCCTGTATTGATACATGTGTTGCATGATTGTTTACATTCTGCAAAGAAAACCTTAATCATTACTAGTACTTTACTTTCATTTACTTTTGTGTTATCCTACCCAGTGATGGAGGATCAATGAACAATAGGTTGTTGTTTAGTATTCTCTCACTATTTTCATCTGTTAAAGGATCCAATAAAGAAATAGGGGGCAGAGTTAAGACTATCAGTTAAGAGTTAAATACTATTGGATCAAGTGTACCCGCCTTGGTTTGACAGAGCCAGAAGTAGAAGAGGGAAAATCCATCCCTATAGTTGGTCCAGTTGCCTATAGATTGCCCACATTTGGAACTAACCAATCCTTAATATCCATCATAGGCATATTGGTGTCTCTTTGAGTGTAAACTCCTTTCCAGGAACCAACACTGTCTAATGTTCAAAAGTGTTTTGGCTTCATAGGCTGCATGAGCTTTCACTTTTTCTATATCAGTTAAATTTGTGAACTCACTGTCAGAAGTGTTAATCACTTTCTTTACTTTCTCTAGAGGTTCAGCTTCTACAATTTGTGTAGTTACAACACCTTCTAACTTCTCAGTAAGCTCCTTTAGGCATCGTTCAAGAATTTTTACTTTCTTGTTCTTTCCAATGATCTTGTTCAAGGATGTGATCAATTCCATCTGATCATCATCATCTACTTCGTTTCCCAAATTCTCAATCATAGATCCAATCTGATTCTTCTTTCCAGTCTCAGGAGTAAGACTGATTTCTTCTTTACTAGGAATAGGAACTTTTTTTTCTATCACTTTAGGTTCTAAAACTATGGTCTCCGTTGCCTCTTCTTCTTTGGTAGTCTCCTGCTCTTCAAAAGTTGAATTTTCAATAATGCTTTCCAGATTCTTGAATACATTATCATCAGTATCTAAGGTGATCTTAGTTCCTTCTATATTCATAGCTTCATCCTCAATTTTTATGGTTGTTGGAGAGGGAATGTCCTCTTGTTCTATTTCACTTGCTTTCTCTACTACAACTAATGGTTCTCTAGCATTCTATGAGAGAACCTTGATGATTGCTTGTTTTGTTTCTACATTAATTTCTTCATATTGTCCTCCCATAATTAGAATAGTTCTCCTTTTTGTCCTTAAATGGGTGCTTAAATCTTTCATGATCTACTTAAGGTGTTCACCATCTCTCACATCACAAATTTTTCTCACAAGATTTTCTCTCTTAGATGTGTCTTCCTCTGATGCTCTCTTCTTCCTATTTACAAGTTTCTTGTATAAATCATCAGGTATCTTACCCTGAATTGTGTCAAACTTCTTATCAGATAAAAGCATATGCTTTACCACTGCATTTTCCAAATTTAATCTCTCTGCATAATCATAGAGATCATATTACTTGTTCATCTTTGTAAAGTCTCCATCTTGAATGATCTTCTCATTAACCTTCTCAATTCTAGGTTTCCAAGTTTTCTTCTTAATAGAAGTGGCATCATCTTTGATTTCCTTAACACTTAATTTTTCTTTGATGATCAAATAATACTGATCATGACCTTTTATTAATTCAGTCTCACTTAGATCTGACATCGCATTCAATTCTTTTGCCGCTTCTTTCCAAAAAGTTGATTCTGCTAACCTACAAAACTTAAAACTTCTTGCGATCTAACAAAACATAATATTTTTCTTTGCACTCTTAACCATAGCATTAGAACATCATATAATACCTTGCATTAATTGCACAAGACTCAATTCATCACATATCTACTTCTACACTAATCTAAGTTCCTATTCTACTATAATTTTCAGAAATTAAGTACTTTGAGATGGGTCAGATAAAGATTCATTCTTACCTTTTAATACTTCACCTTTCTGATTACCTTCAATGCTAAATATGTCTCCTTGATCTGTTCTTTTGATAAACTTCACGCCATCTGAATTACTACAGCATCCTTTCTGACTGTTACTTCCAACTTCATTTCTTCTTGCATGATTTCTAGGGTTAGGGTTAGGATGAAAAACTCTATTGTTCATTCTGCAAAACCTTGTTGTATGTCCAATCTTGTTGCATATCTGAAAAACAATTCCATTGTTTCCATATCTTGGTCTAGGCTGATTGATCTATGATCTGCAATTTCTAGCAATGTGTCCAACCTTGTTGCGTCTATAACAAACTACTACATTTCTTCTGTTCATATCTTCAGTGGGTAAAAGCATAATCAAGTATCACCTTTTAGGCTAACTTATCAGCACAGTTAAATTTTAGTATTTCTAACTAAAAATTAATTTTGGTCAAACATATGGTCTAGCTAGATTCATTCTAGCTAAGTTTGATAAGTGTTTTAAATTTTTTAATTGGAAATATCTATTAAATGCATGTTTTATACCACTTTGGGTCCAATTACTATAAAAATAAAATTATTTCAGAAAAGTGGCGTTTCAATAACTCCTAATTTTTCTAATGATATTTTTTTAAAAATAAAAAAATACCCTTTTGTAGAGATGAGAGTCAAGAATATCCTCATATAGGTTTTATAGTGTTTTAATAGGACATAGTTTACCATAATTAAAAAATATTGCAAGTAGGTATTTTAATAGTCAAGGAGATGTTGATTTGGAGGAAGAAAAAAATAGTAAATAATATTAAATAAATTTGAAAAATATATGGTGCACTAGAGGAGAGAGTTCTCTTCAAGAATATATATTTCTTCTTTTTATTGGGATAGATTTTTTATAAAAAATATGTTGCAAGATGAAAACTGTCGATTTTAATGAGTTAAAATTTGAGGGAAAATATAGGTCACAAACTAATTTTTATTTATTCATGCACTAGCTATATGTGTCATCTATGACATATTTTTAAATTAGGGTTAAAAATGTTTATTTACATATAATCTTTTGGTGGGAACTAGACCCCTAATTTTCAACATTTTTCAGCAACTAAAAAATCATCTTTAAAAATTAAAAAAACATATCAATTCTTATTCCAAAAAATTATTAAAAATATTAATCATAAACTTCATCCATTTTATCACATTCAATTAGTTTACATCATCTTCAAATTTGAAACATAAATGTCATTTTGATACTATTGAAGTTGAACAACTTTGATTTTGTTAGCCTTTTCCTTTGTAAAAGGGTGATAGCTTATTCTGCTTTTACCCTAGTAAGTTTCTTATCTGCATTGTTAGTATTCCTAAACATTCTACTACTATTATTATTCTCAATAAATTTAGGTTTCCTGCATTCAATAGCTCTATGTCCAAAACCATGACAATTATAACAATAACCATTAAGGGGTTTGAATTGCTTACCTGTGCAATCTCTCTTCATATGACCAATAGTATTACAAGCAAAACATGTACCTTTGAATTCTCTTTGCATACCTTTGGGTGATTCCTCTTGCTTAGGTGGTTCTTCTTCCTTAGGTGTATCTTCAGATTTGTTAGTCTCATTAAACTTCTTCTCATCTATACTTTTAGATATTTTCAAATCTAGTTCCTTGCTTTCTTCATTTTCTTTAAAAGTGTTGAATCCAAGACGAGTCTTATTATAGAATGGTTTCTGATAAGATATTTGTTCATCAATCTTCTCACTAGTTGAATATAGTCTTTCAAGTTGTTGTTTAGATTGAATCAGTTCACCGTTTAAAATTGTCTTGTATTTCTCAAGTTCAACATATTGCAAATTGACTTTCTCAAGTTCAGATGTTACTTTACCAATTTTACATTTTAGTCCTTCATTTTTAGTCTTTAGACTTTCATTCTTAGATTTCAAATTTGCTTCATTCTTGTCATTTCCATCTTTCAAACTAAGCTTCAAATTTTCCATCTTCAGTTCATGCTTAAGGATCTCTCTTTCTTTTTCTAAGTTGTCATCACAATCTTCAATAAAAACTTTAGATTCCTTTTTAGATTTTAGATCTTCCAACTTTTTTTTTAGTTTCTCAATGAGGTTCTTTGCATCATCATATTTTCTTTTCAAAGTGTCTCTTTCATAAGTAAGCATATCAATCTGTTCAAGATCTTCTTCAATATTCTTCTATGGTTGATCCATATCTATAGAGATCTTACTCAAGTTGCTAGGCTTTCCTTGAATGATTCTTTTCCAAGTAACTAAGCTTTGATACCAATTGTTAAAAATAGGGAATACTAAGAGGGGGGGATGAATCAGTATTCTAAAAAGTTTTACTTTTGCCCAATTATGGATATAACAGATTATCTTAACACATTCATAACATAAGAAGCTAAACAACATGCATAGCGATAAAACTAAAGAATTCATAACACATTATTTGTTTTCGAGGAAACCCTGGCCAAGGGAAAACCCTGGTGGGGATGGTACCCACAAAGATCCACTAATCAAAAGTATCTTGTTAAGGATGTTGACCCTGTTAGGAGTCTAATACATGCATACAGTGTCTCAGTCCTGATTAAGGGACTATAGGCCTTGTTAGAAGCCTCAACCCTGGTAGGAGTTGGTGGTACAAAATATGATTACCAGATGAGCCCACTGCCCAAACAACTAATGTACAATATTTACTAATTAAAAAAGTAGGTCAAGGTACATAACCTTATACTGATTGCATCAATATCTCTTCATTGCTCTTTCACTATCGCTATTACATACATTTGTTCCTTCATTTTCTTCTACAATTTACAATTACATTTATACAAGTTATTAAGACTAATAACTTTCCAGTTGGCTATCATATTACAAAATAACTTTATCCAAGGGTTAACATCTAGGATTTCATCCCTTTATATTGTTAATTCATTATTTTGATAAACAAAATAATCCCTTTACTCTTTATCAATTCTATCTTCATATTTTGTCATGTCAGCATGACACTGTCTTTAGTAAAACTGTCATAAATTCTTTTGTACATGTCATATTGACTTGCACTCTGAGGTGAGTCTTCAATAGTCACCATAGAGTCTATGTTCAAGTGCACAAGCACTGAACTTACTCCAATCAACATCAAAAACAAAAACTATCTTCAGGTTCACTGGTAAAAACACACATCTCGTACTTAGACAATTTCACATTGCGCTCTAACATACTAGCTCTTTGACCTGTACAATCTTCATGTAGATCATATGTTGCCATAATGACAACATCTATGTAACAAACTCAGCCAAATTGCCAACAAAAATAACGCCTGATGAGGATACTCATACCAATGTGGCCGAGGAGGAGTTGAAGGTAAAAGACCCCAGCGAGGACAAAGGTCACACTAGTAGTGGTCTGATGGGGAAAATTAATTACCAGTTCACTTCCATGGAGAATACGGTGTCTAAACTTACTATGGACCTAGAAGCTACCAACAAGAGTTTGACAAATGTCAGTAAATTTGTGCTTAAGGTGATGCATGCATCTGCCACTACTCTCTACCTCCTCAATGAGAAGGCCTCAGAGGATACGAAAGCTGTTAAAAGTAATCGGGAGCTCTTTAATTTCCTCAATGAGTAGTGGGATGACCTTCTTCTATCGAAGCGCTTATGGTGTCCATAAGGAAAATAGCATTATGGGTGCTCGTGATCGGGAGGATGGAGACTGTTGTTAATTCCTTGCCTCTTTTTTGGTTAGATTTTGTTTACTTTTGTATGCTTTATACTCTGAATTTGGTTTTTAGCCCTGTGTGGCACTTGGCTAGGTTCAAGTTGAACATTCTCAAAAAATTTATGTAGATGCATGATACTCTATGTATGTGGTGGTTCACATTTTTTTGTTTCTTTGTTTTTTATCACGGTAGACATTACTACTTTAATGTTGCTTTCTATGGTAGCTAACTTTCTATTAATTACATAGTCAGACTCTTTTTCATTTGGGTCAGCACCCTTGTTTTGTTGTTGCTATTATATAAAAAAAAAAGGTTGAAATCAACACATCTCTTTAACCTCCTTTTCGACCGCTTGTTCCTTCGTTCTTGTATAGATTCTTCGGGTCACTCATCATGAGACTTCGTTCACGACTTTGACTATTTCACTTCTTGCAATTTTTTTTATGGCCCTAATGCCTATTCTGAGAAGGATCTGTGCCCTATCTCACCCATTGGAAACCAAGGTTAAAATCAACACAAATCAATAATGAATCCTACACTACTTTGGTTCATTTCTCTTTCATTTTAGGAAGTTTCCAAATCATTTACAAATCACATTTAATGACAAATAGAGACCGGCCAGTTTTTTTTTTTATGTGGATAACTTTTTAAAATACATAAATTAACATGTTTTGAGTTCCACGCAAACACAAAAAATATTTCTTTATGTTATTTTTCTTGGTCACCCTTTCCATTCCTTATGAAAGTCACTGGGTTGACAGCTCTCATCGGTATGGATTTTTGGTGATTTACTCTCTGACATTTTTTTTCACAAATTTTGGGCCCAATACGACTACTCACTTGCGGTCGACTTGCCATCGTATTTCAACAACTGCTAGTAACGTAGGCACTATCATTGGAGCATTTGGGTTCTTGTATGCCTCACAGCCCAGGCATAGGGGGAATCCTTATCTTATTATTAAGGACCCTTATCTTTTCCAAAGCTCTTCTCGAATTGGCATAAGAATGGATAAGGCCTTGATTATTCTTACAGTAGCAAGTTGTTTGGGATTTCTTTGCACATTTATCTTCCATATGCCTCAAATAGATCATCTATTTCTTCTTCACGATAATTAGTCTCATTATACCAAAATGCTATATCCTTCCTTTTGATCAATAACTCTCTCATTTTTTCTTTGGCTTCTTTAAATCATTCAACCTAGATCACAATTGTAATTTCTAATCCTCAATAGTCTTGTCAAGATTATACCTTTCCATGTTTAAGATCTTTTCTCTTTAGTGATTAAACTTCCTTGATAAGAGAACTAGCTCTGATACCAATTCTTGGGATAATGGAAATATGTGTATAGAGAGGGGAGAGGTGAATCAATACCCTTAAAACTTTTCAAACTCAATCTTTGCAAACATACTAAAATGTAAATGCATGTAATCTAATCAATAAACCATTCGTGAAATTTCATACACATAACTCAAGCATTTTATCACAGAAAACCTTGTTAGAAGGTAAAAACTACGATGAGGATGATACCCACAAAGCTTCACTACTACAGTAACAAAGTTGGTGTATAAGGCTACAAAGGTTGTGATCAGTTCTAGTGATCTTACCCTATGAGGAGTAACAATGAGATCAAGTAGATCTACCTAGTTAAAGGATTTTAGCAGCACAATCGAGTGTGCACTCAGTTAAGAGATTTACAATAGAGCTATTAAGTTCACTATGTTGAGAGATTTAAAATATGTTGAAATGGCTAAATAGTAATAATAGTATTGATCTGTAAATAGAAACCTAATCTTGCCTGATTCAGATCTGTAATGTAGTTATCTTTTATCACCTTAATGTGATTAATCTCCTCTATGAATACTGCACAGTAGCATTTTATTTTTGATAAACTAAATGTTCCTTCAATGCTTGTCAATCATAACCCTATCTGATCTTTAGATGTCTTCCAATGTGGTGGCTACTACATGTGTGATACTTGTCAAAATGACATCCTTAAAAATTTGTATCAAACTCATCTGGACCTAATTAGGGTTTAAACTCTATCTTAGAAAAACTAAGATCAATAGTAGAAATGAATAATCTAGATCAACATTACCTTAGAATCATCAACAATTTAATGATTACATCCATATTAAATTTTGTCTTGATCTTGGTAAACCATTTTCTTAATCGGTGTAAACTATTTTCCTTGTAGTTTGTGCCATTCCAAACTGCTATGCCATTTCCATTTTCACTTAGTTTATACTACATTCATCACTTGGTAATTAACTAGTGCTCAGTTCATATGAATGATCGGTGACTATTGTGCTCGATATTCAGTGATCATCTAACTCGGTAAGAGCACTCGGTCAAAGCTATGTTCAGTTAACTTAATGATTTGTCTTGTGTTCTGCTCAGTGTCTAGGCTCTGTGTATTGACCAATTGTCTTGTCTTGTCTCCTTTACTGACTATATGAATAAATGATACTAATGAAAAATATTAATTCTCTTTAGGAGTAACACACAAATGTATTAATCCACTTCTATTCTTTAGGGACAAATATGCCAAGACCCCTCATTTCTTAAGGAACACAAATATGCTAAACCTCATCTTTTCTTTGTAATTTTATATTCTAAGCCCCTTCCACTCTATAGGGATGCAAATAGGATGATTCTCATGCATTGAATCATCCTTGAGCAAGAAGATAGCTTAGAATGATAGAAAACCTTGCACCTGTATTTCCTCAAATGTCCTATATATAATTCTACAATTTATTAAATTAATATTGTTTATCAATCTTTCGAAACATTATCAAATATAAAACTAAGGGTCTTTAGCATACAAAAATTGGCCATGAAATATATGATCATATGTAAAATTATTGACTTCAACTAATAATAACCCCTAACAAATAGTATCCTTTAAAGATTTAAATACCATTTACAATATAAAAAAATATTGTCATGCAAATGGTAGTGGAATCCAATCAAGAAAACTCCTAGTTGATGAATATAATCATTTTCAATTTCTTATTAATTTTAAGCATGTGGCTGCAAAAATAAATTATTTTGTGTGCATATAATAACAAATAAATAAATTACACCCACGTAGAGTTTACCTCATAATTGGAATGCATATTTAACTTCCTTGATCAAACTATTCATAAATGAAACAAATGTGCTAGTAAATTTGTGAAGCAATACTCATAGCTCATAGCTCATCGTTCTCGCAATTTTGTTTCAATATCATAGTAGAAATTAGGGGAAAATGAGTTTAGGATTAAATGACATCATGTCCCCAAACCTTTTTCCTCCACAATACAAAAGGAATTTCCAAAATCCTCTATTTAAATCATATGCCACCATCGTATCACATTTAACCATACATGATTCTATAATGTCTATGCACAAGTAATATCCCACTATGACTCACATAAAGAACCACCTTCCTCCACCAAAAAAGTGAGTGACAGATCCTGACAAAATCCTTACAAATCCCTCACTCTCTTATTTGATGGAGGAATGTGGCTATTTATATTCATCACTATGGGATATTACTTGTGTATTGGCATTTTAGAACCAGACATGGTTAAATGTGATAAGGTTTTAGCATATGATTTAAAGAGGATTTTGGAAATTCCTTCCTAATAGTGGAGGAAAAAAGTTTTGGGACATCATGTCATTTGACCCTAAACTTGTCTTCCTACAATTTATATAATGATATTGAAACAAAATTAAGAGAATAACTTGAGCTATAAGATTACATAAATAAGAAATATTGAACATATGTGAGGAGTATTTACATATCTATACATTTGTGAAGGCATCCTCAATTCCTTTCTATAGTAGAAGGCTGAAAAATTATAATTCAAGAAATGTACAAGCATCTTCATAAATATTTGTAATCTCAATATCCATTTATGAAGGTATACACATTACAAGCTAGTTATGACATTTACCTATATATTTACATATTTTTCTTTCATTCAATTTCATTTCAATATCAATTTTGATTCCTCAAATATGGTTTAACCAAGGAAACCCCATTTTCACAATATTTTCCCATTTTTTGTGTATAGGAACAAGTGGTGAATCTTAAAATCCAAAAATTATAGGATCTGAACAATAATATTTCAAATTTTTTTAGACAAAATTATAGGGTACTAAATGGCTCAAGAAATATGTACCCAGGAAAGAAATTCCTAACGCAATGTATACTCTACAATTTAGCTCAATATTGAAACTACAAATTAATACAAACTTTTGGTTATAATTTGAGATACTTATAGGTTGATATTTATTTTATGTCTATCTATATGTATTGAAACTTGTCATTTTTTTCCTATTTTATCCTTCTATCCTACATTATCCTATTATATGCCCTCAAATCTAACTTTTCCAAATATATTATAATGAAATATCATTGCACTCTCTTGGCACCGAAGTTGTACTTGGGCCTATTCGGTCATCTTCCTTCTACTTGTGCATTAATAAAAGGAGGATAATACAATCTAACTTGTATTCATTAGTCCCCCTCTTTTTTTTATTGTATAGAATGGGATAAGATGGATAAGATACTAAAATAAAGAGTGAAACAAAAGAGTGAAAGCCAATAAACATAGTACAAGTAAAGACATCAATAAAAAGGATTTTGAAGGGGTGATCGAAAAACTACAAATACAATTAAATTGGAAGAAGACAACAAGACCATCAATTATAATGTAATAATAGGTATACAAATCATGACTAATTTTGAAGACCTACTCTTTGGTGAAACCTCAGTTCTATCTTTTCTCCTAGGGAGTATGGTGCAAGAGCATCACTTAGTGATGTCTTTTATTTACATTTGGATGCTTAAGGACTTATATCAGGTTTATTTAAATTTTAGCAGATCTTTGAGGTCTATTTTAATGAATTAGGATAGGAGATAATTATAAGAATTGAAAAATAATACTTTCTTGCAAAAACCTAATTTAACTTACTACATTTTTTTTCTTGTAAACATCAAAATTTACTTCTAAACCATTGTTTTAGATTTATTTATGCAAATAAGGTATTTTATAAAATATATACCTTCTTGAAATTTTGTATGCCTTCCTATTTGTAATGGTGGAGTTATTTGTCAAGAAATTGGAAAAGTTGTCAAAAAAGTTGTAAAAGTTGTCAACAAAAAAGCACACATTGTTTGAACTTTTAAAAAAAGTACATAGGGGGGAATGATT
This sequence comes from Chamaecyparis obtusa, assembly GCA_027943335.1. Lineage (NCBI taxonomy): Eukaryota > Viridiplantae > Streptophyta > Pinopsida > Cupressales > Cupressaceae > Chamaecyparis > Chamaecyparis obtusa. The sequence continues at coordinate 23,347 of BSBK01010889.1, forward strand.
TAGTTATTTAGATGGATGATTTTTTATGAAAAGAGACTATACTCATACCAATAAGGGAGAGAAGAAGATCAAATAAAAGGAAAACTTATTTTTTGGAACATTATACTCTAGCTTTTTGAGTTTTGACAGTAAACATTTTAAAGAAACACCCTTTACGACCCTAAAGAGTCTTGTACAAAACTTCAAACATTTGGAAAATTTGAAAATGGTTCTTATAGTCCAAATGTAATTGGTTTCATCCATTTTCATGATGTCTTAGGAAAGTTATGGTTTGTTCCTCTTGTATGTCTTATTTTTATAATGTTTCTATGTTAGTAGTCTAAAGAAACTACTTACATATAGATTTTTACACATAGTTACATCACTAAAAATGATTATTATATTTTTAATTTGATTTAATAAGATAATTCAATTTGTTTCTAGTGATTTTGATGATTTTTGCACATGTTATAGCATTTTTTGTCTTTATTGTCCTTAACCTTCACCAACATTTTCAACGTGTGGAATTAACTCATAGAATGAGTTTGCACAATTGAAATTTGATAAAACTTCGTATAAATCTCTCTACCAATGCTTTTGAAATTATCTCCAAAAGAGAAGTTTGGATGCTTTTTTTAATGAAAGTTATTTAGGTTTATTGATCTCATTGTGCAAGGTATCTGTCATTAAAGGAAAAACCTAGTTGAAGGATGGTTTATGGAATACTATATATTATTTTATTTATTTGAGGTATTCGTAGTTGTATTTAATGAAGAGGGATGGACAGAGGCCATATGTAGGCCAAGAAAGTATGTCCTTGGACAAGGTTGGCTATTTTTTTATCAAATAGGCCAAAGAATAATGTATCTAAGTGATGTAATGGAAATGCACCTTCAATGTATTTGAGTAGAACTTGTATGTTTGATTGATGTAGTCCTTCCTCTACATCGTTTACCCTTATGTTAGAGGTTTGTTATTGTATAATTTGATTCTAAGAATGATATCTATACTATGCTAGATGACGTTCCTTGGTGGTAGAATTCACATCCCCTGTTTAGTTATCCATGGATTTCTTCTTTCAACCCTTTGAAAGAATCAATTGATATTTTTCTATGGGTAACATTTTATTACCTTCCTCATAAATTTTCACGTGATAAAGCCTTTGAGGCTATTCATAATACTTTAGTTATATGATTGAAGGTGGATTCTATTACTATAATCAAGATCTTTGGTCATTCTTCATTTCACCATATTCTATTAAAAGTGAACATCTCAAAATCTCCATATGGAGAATTCATTTTATAGTTTAATGATATATCTTAGTGTCAAATACTCAACTATGAAAATATATCATTTTGCATTAGGTTTTATTTTACTTTAGGCCTTCAATTTCTATGCGTTATTGTAGTGTTGTTAGGTTGTCCTCCTAAACTTGGTGGAAGAATGCTATTCATTACCATCTTACTATTTTTCTTGAGGCAACTTCTAAGGACAATGATATTTTAAAATATACAATTAAACAACCTACTCCTATTTTTTCTCTTCTTAGTTAAACTATGCTAATTGTGGACTATGGGCCATCCCTTACTCTAATTTATTTCACTCCTACCCATTTTATAATTGATTTTTGTAGAAGAGTTATTTGCTAGCCCAAATCTTCTTCTAGTGATTAAATGAGTAGTATTATATTTCCAACCTTTCTAGCTAATGGTGTCAAGCATTCCTTCATTTTTGCTACTCGTATTGTTGTTCTCCCTAATACCATTCTTTCTACTAGTAATATCATTATCTATAAGATTGCTAACCCCCTTTTTTAATATAGGTCAATGATCTTCTAATTGTAATAATGGATTAACCTAGAAATTTTTTCAATGTAAGAAGAAGTATCCCACTCATAAGTCTTGTTAGGATAAGAAATTAGGTAAGAAACTAAAAATTCTAGTTCAAAATGGTCCATATAATCTATTTGTCTCTAGCTCTATGGTTTGGTTGGTTGTCTTGTTTTGTTGTCTCTATGATTGTTTGTGTTTCAGTTTTGATTTTGATGGTTTGTGCTAAATTTGTAATATGTTGGGGCCCTTCCCAACTTGTTTTAATAAAAAATAAATTCACATTAAATTTACTTGAATGTCATTATATAGAAATAAATGATTTGAGAGGTGTGTAAGTCAACTTAGGATGGGCATGAAATGGGTAGGAATTGATAACTCTGTGAGCATCACCTAGATGCAATGAGCGCTAAGTGTTCCATTCATTATCATGAGAGTTGGGTTTTTGTTTACAACTACTCATGAAACATGGGTGAATGAGTTTGACTCAAAACACAAACACAAACACACACACACACACACACACACACACACACAATTAAATCCTGATTGAAATATTACAATTTGACTTGATATGGAAAATAATGCCTATTTATCATATATTTAATTTGATTTTCTAAATTTCAAGGGCCAATTCCATAACGTATGAAATTGATCTCTTGTCATGAAATTATCCAAGAACAATAAATAGCTTATGTCAATGTGAGAAATGATTGTCTAAATATTGGTAACTATTAATATTAAGTTTGAAAATATATATAAACGAGATAAGATAAAGTCAAATATATGAAAACGTATGTAAATAAGAATGAATAAAATATTAAAACATAAATCTGACTCTACAAAAATATATCTTTTTATTATAAAAATATATGTATATACTAAACCATTTTATTAAAAAGAACCAAAAAATAAATAGAAATGAACATAAATATATTATTTGAAGTGTTGTACACATATATTCCTCCTTTTTTTTAAAAATTACAAGAATGTTTACTCGGCAACAAAGGTTAAAATCAACACATATCTTCGCCCTCCTTTTCGACCGCTTGTTCCTTCGTTCTTCTATAGCTTCTTCGGGTCACTCCTCGTGAGACTTCGTTCATGACTTTGACTATTTCGCTTCTTGCAATTTTTTTATGGCTTAATGACAGTTCTGTGAAGGATTTATGCCCTATTTCACCCGTTGGAAACCAAGGTTAAAATCAACACAAATCATTATGGAATCTTACACTACTTTGGTTCATTTCTCTTTCATTTCACGAAGTTTCCTAATCATTTAGAAATCTCATTTAATGACAGAGAGACCTGCCAGTTTGTTGTTTTTATGTGGAGACCTTTTTTAAACACATAATTTAACATTTTTTGAGTTGAAGGCAAACGCCAAGAAGATGAATATAAAAAAGGTAACGACAGCCAAAACTGAACAGCATGTAAGCTTGGTTAATTAAAATTAAAAGGGCAGTTTTAGCTTTGCGAATTAGATGTGAATAATAGAAACTATGCTTATGGTTTTGTGTGGCTTTATGGCAGTTGACGCGTTCTTTCCTTCCAGGGCAGCTGTATAACAATTTATAATTTGTTTTAGAGCGGTGTATAACAATTTAATATTCATCTCTAATTTTGAAACTTGTCCCTTCCTATTATTAATGAAGTTCTGGTGATCATGGTGTATGATAACGGACGGCAATCTGTACTAGGTAGTTGTCCCTTGTTTGCGTTCTCCCCCTGCTCGACAAATTCCAGCGAGCTTCCTTGCAACTACAACGTTCACTTTCTTTATGAAATTGAAACAATTAAGAAGAGTATAATACGGAATATTTTTGGAATATTTCCGGGATACTGACCTCTCGCCGTGTCTATATTACATGAAGAATTCATTCCGAATAGTGGGTAAGCATTTGGAAGTGGGAAATCTGGGGAATTGGATCAGGAGCTTCGAATAACGCCGATCAGGGTGCTGTCTGCTCTGGACTCAGCGCGCACACAGTGCTATCACTTTAGTGCAGTATTTATCGCAGGCATGGGGTTTTTCACCGACGCCTACGATTTTTTCTGCATACCACCTGTTTCCAATCTACTGTGAAGCATCTACTATAACGGTAAGATGCCCACTCATGTAAAAGCCCTCGTCAACGGAATCGCTCTGTGCGGAGCACTCGCAGGCCAGCTCTTCTTTGGTTGGCTTGGAGACAGAATGGGACGAAAGAGGGCTTACGGATTCACCCTAACTTTGATGGTCGCGAGTTCGCTCGCTTCTGGCTTCTCAATCGGCAGATCGGCGGAGTGTGTAATTGGCAGCTTGTGCTTTTTCAGGTTCTGGCTAGGGTTTGGTATAGGCGGTGACTATCCTTTATCTGCAACAATCATGGCGGAATACGCAAATACCACAACCAGAGGAGCATTCATCGCTGCGGTATTTGGGATGCAAGGTCTTGGAATTCTGGCGGGCAGTATAGTGGCTCTAAGTGTGTCGGCTGGCATGAAGTCAGCGGCGGGCGATAACCCTTCATTCGGGCAGAAGGACGTGGTGTGGAGAATCATCTTAATGCGTGGAGCCGTACCCGCCGGTTTCACATATTACTGGCGGATGACAATGCCGGAAACCGCCCGCTTTACCGCTTTGGTTGCCAGAAACCCCAGGCAAGCGGCAGTTGATATGGCGAGAGTTCTAAATCTGGATATTGATGAAGACGAATCGGATGGTCCAAGCACTCAAAGTCGGCGCCCACGGTTTGGATTGTTTTCGATGGCTTTTGTGAAGCGGCACGGGTTAGAATTGCTAGGCACGGCATCATGTTGGTTTTTCGTGGATATCGCATTCTACAGCGGCAATCTGTTTCAAAACGATATATATCATGGTACCAGATGGTTGAAGTGTTCTTATCCGAATCCATTGGATGAAGTTTATCGCACTGCAAGGGCACAGGCATTGATTGTACTGTGTGGGACTCTGCCGGGGTACCTATTTACCATTCTTCTCGTAGATCGTATTGGGAGGTATAAAATTCAGCTAATTGGGTTTTTTTTTATGTCAGTTTTCATGTTCGCCGTCGCCATTCCTTACGAAAGTTACTGGGTTCACAGCTCTCATCGGTATGGGTTTTTGGCGATTTACTCTCTGACATTTTTCTTCGCAAATTTTGGGCCCAATACGACTACTTTCATTGTGCCGGCAGAGTTATTTCCTGCTCGGTTGCGATCGACTTGCCATGGTATTTCAGCAGCCGCCGGCAAGGCAGGCGCTATCATTGGAGCGTTTGGGTTCTTGTATGCCTCTCAACCGAGGCATAAGAAGGATCCTAAGCTTACTGATGATGACCCTTATGTTTGCCCAAGCTTTTCTCGAGGCATAGGAATGGAGAGGGCCTTGATTATTCTTGCAGTAGCGAGTTGCTTGGGCTTTCTATGCACATTTCTCATACCGGAAACGAACGGAAGATCATTGGAAGATAATGAGGTGGAACTTACTCAAGTAGAAGCCTAATCTATAGAAGACAGTGGGAAGGGGAACACGTGGCTTATTTTTATCAGAAAGCTTTGTGTGGATTTCTAGCCGATTTTCGGATGACTTCGTTGGAAATTACGTTTTTTTGTATGTATTCTGCATGAATGATATGTAAATTAATTATTAATACATATAATGTTTCTTGACGAAGACACTTTGACCAGTTCAACTCGCCCAAGAGTCCGTTTGAGTGGTGGTCACAGACTCGTTGAGTATTATATTATTTGCCTCCCGCGCGTACCATTTACCGTCACAGTAGTCGGTCGCTTACGAGTTTAGAATTTTACGTTCGGCACTCGATAATTGCTAACCATTTACTAATATCCAACGACTTGTCACCGTTGAAAGAGAACTTCGCTCTTAATAACTCGGCAACTTAAGAGAGCATCCTAGGAGAGATAGAGATGGAAGGTCGAAATGGCTATGCAGTCTTGATGAGACAATTTTTTTTTTCATCTATTAATTAAATTAAAAATTATAGTGTAGCTTCCTTTTGAATTATAATTGAATTAACAAATGAAAAAAATATCTGATCGATTAATTTAGTTGGTTGTATAGACATTGTCATGGAAGGTTAAGTCAGAACAACTAAAAAAGCATTTTACTTGGGATGGTTTGTTTTAAGCTCTCAATATTGGTAGGAGTGTTATAAAGCAGTCACATCTATACATGATTGGCTTGTTTTTTTTTCCTACTTTTCAATTGCTTTAGTTGTTTTATCCATATTTATTAAGCAAGTTGGTTCATAAGTTATAAATGTGTTTAAAGAGATAATTTAATAGTGAATAGTATTGATTTCGATTGGGTTTCATCTAGTAGTGTGATGGTTAAGTGGTGGTGGTGTTGCAGTTACCAAGAATCAATCCCTTGTTCAACTATTGTGATTGTAAACTTGTGCTTGTGTGATCATGCTAAAAGAGATCAAAATGTTCATTATTAAATCATAATAAATAACCCATACAAGTAATTGTGGAGAAGGAAAAGTGTACCAACCTTAAGACCGATTAAAGTTTCAAGGGATGAACTAACCCTTGTGCCACCTCACTTCTACTAGTGCTCTACTAAGCTAGGGGATCAAGACATCAATGAGATAAAGAGGATTGATGAAATGAACTACTGAATTTAAATGGACTAAAGTGTTTAGAACATCTAAGGTGGTAATTACAAATATACATAAATAACTTAAAGATTCTATCAAATTATGATATTTTGATTATGAAAAATTAAAAAAATACACTACCATAGTTAATTGGCTAACTCCAAAAACTCACTGCCTCAGATGCCAAAATAGGTGAAGGACAATAGTGCATTTTTGGGACAAATGTGTGACACACATTCCTATTATACAAATAGAGTACAAGATAGTGACATAAAACCATAAAGTAAACTAAAACAACCAAAAGTAAAGTAAGATAAATAATAGGAAACTAGGTGCAATAACATAATAGAAAAGGATGTGATTTAGCTACAATGACATAAGGAGGAAAGGAGATGTTCCTAATTTATGATTACAAGTCGACGAAGTTGTCAACCAAATTTTTGTATTCCTGTGAGCTTGCACATATGAAAATGAAAAAAAATGTTGGATGGCTATTTAGAGACCCTCTCTAATCAGATCCCTTCTTTGGTGTTTCCCCCTCCAAAACAGCTAATATAGACACAATAAAATGGTGATTTTTAACAATATTAAAAATAATAGATAATAATAATCCAAATAGATTAAAAAAAATGTGATATACTATCATGAAGATAAACAAAAGAAAATAGACTTTCCTCGATGAGATGGAATCAAAATGATAAAAGAGATCAAGCCAATGTGTTGTGAGTTATCTAAATGCAATAGAGAGTTCAATGACCCAATGATAAAATTGAAAAATAAGTGGTGAATGAACAAGATATCACTAGAGATCCAAGATTGAACTAAGAAGTGTGTTGAATGTGTGAAGAAGACCCAATAAAGCTAAAAAATGGAGTTATAATAGAGAAATTTAAATTTGGGTATCGATGGGCAGTGGATGGGTTAATTCCCAACAGTACACTAATTAAAAAAAAGTATTAACTTAGATTCCCTTAAGTTTATCAAATTATAAGAACACTAGCCCAGTGAAGGATAATAATTTTTAAAGGATGGTTGTAAGTGAGAGAATTAAAAATAAATAAATAGTATAAAGACATTTAGTTGGGTTATAAGGCACACTACTATTGGTCAAATTTATGTAGTGTAAACATGTTCTCAATATTTTATCATTATCCTTTCAACAATAAAAGTGGAGAGAATGAAAATTAAATCATTGGGAAACCACATTCAATAGATTAAAAGTGACCAAAATAAAATAAAGAATTTTTCATATATTTTCCATGGTTACGGGCCCCAAGACACATTTTCACTCTTACTCAATATTTGTAAACTGGTGCAGAGCACCTCATGAAGACAAGAAAGGTCACATGGTTGACCTTGAATATCAAAAGGTGATGTAGACAAAGAAGATGTCCTAGGTCTTCTCCTAAGGACAACATGATCCATAAAATCATAATGCTACTATAAAGTTATAAAAGCCATTTTGTTAAGCTTATAAAACCATTTTGGTAAAATTATGAAAAAGTCCCATTATTGGCACATATAACCAATATGGACTAATGTAAGGGTTTAGAGAGGTAGATGTAGGTTTTTGAGAGTTGTTAGAGGCAGTGAAAAGGCCATGAAATAGATATGAAGGACCATATGGGTCTAGTTTTTGAATTGACAACTTAGTTGTCAATTTGACAACATACTTCGTATTTTTTTCTACAACTTTTTAGGACAATTCGTTGGTGCTTGTTAGTAGTCAGTTCTGGAGTGGTTAATGTAGGGGGTTGTATTGGAGAAGTGGTTCGATCTCAGAGGTAGCTCTGGAACAAGAGATGAGAGCAACATGTATGAAGAATTTTATTTTTTTTAATCTCTGTACAGGTTGTTACAGAGATCTCTTGTATAGACAGTGAATAGTTTTTATAGAGATTGCATTGTTATTTGTGTATATTTTTGTTTTGTATTTTCCAGATGTGGTTGAGAGCACTATTATTTCTTTTAGTTTATACTTTTGCATGAATGGATTAGTTTTCCAAATCTTTATATTGGTTCTTGACTGTCTTTACTATGACAACAAGAAGATATGCACATATTTCTTGTTTTACAGTGGCTTATAGGGTGCACCCTCATTATGTGATCACTATTCTTTAGCGGTTTAGATCATCAAAGATGTTTAGGATGTTTATTTTAATAATCCCATGTAGAGACAAGTAAGGAGACTGATTAACATGCTCGGACATTGAAGTTTTGTGAGGGAAATGCACCAAAAGAAAGAATATTGACTCAGAAAAAAAACTCTCAGTGTGGGTGTAATATCTTTCCAACAAACCATTGGATTTTATTGAGCTTTGGATAAGTTTTTCCACACCTAATTGAGCCCATCCTCATTGGAGTGATTGAGGATTTTTAACCTACTTCAAAATTTATACACCTTTGTGTGCGGGTATAGACAGAAACCAGTAAGTTCTTGTCTGGAAATTAAAAATTGTTATGTGTTGGGATAATCTGAGATTGGATTTGTTTTGAGATTGGGTTAAAAAAAGTATATGAATAATGTAGGAATACCATTAGTAAGCTAAGGATTGAAGTATATTTTCCTTTGTGAAAGTTAATGAGATGAGTGTGTGTAGGCTTTAAGGTGTGGAGTCTAGTGGGGAGAAGTTTTTGAGTGACCATTGTTAGGTCTCAAGTGTGGATAGCGTTGAGGAGGTTGATCCATTGAAGGAACATCAAGGGGTTTTGGTAAGATATTTTTGAGTATCCACTTTTCTCTGCATCAGAAACACAACACATTTCCACATGAGTGAAAAATTAGCAATTAAAAATTTGTTTAGGCTTAAAAATAATTTATTTTTCCCATTGTCCTGTAATGTGGTCTTCAAAATAAAAGAAGCACTTATAAAATACTAATTTAATATGCATCATTTCCCTCAAAATATAAAAAATCAAATTTACACATTGAAACAAAAGATTTATTTTGAATTATCTTTCATTTCTGTACAAACAAACCTGTATTCTTCATTTTCATTTTAATTTTTGTTGGGAAATACTTTTATTTGTGCTTGAATTTGCAAGTATTTTATCCCTACATTTTTTTTCATTTTAAAATAATCTCCGTTTTGAATTTGAAACTCCAATTTGTTCTATTTTATAATTTTTTTTGTAAAGGTGAGTTTGACACTACTTTTAGATTCCTAAAAGGTTTTATGCTTGATTTATTGCATTCTTTTCAAAATTAACTTTTAAAACCTTTGATTTAAAAATGAGATTCTCATAGAGCTTCTTAAATCTATAACTAAAAATATTAATTTATGATATTCTATCTTTGTATTACAATTTTATCAATCTTATTACATATATATTTAAAGCATTCAATGATATAAGAAGTAATGAAAACTCCCATAACTATCTATAATTAATTATTAATAATAGATTTCTTTGTTTTAACTATTTTAAGATTCTTCTCAAAATATATTATAATAATTTCATCCTTGTTAGAAAAGAACATCCCACAATCCGCTATCTAAAAAACCATATACAAAGTTAACATTTTTATCCATAATCTCCATCTAAACATGTGGTTTAGATATCACATATTTAATATGTTCACATGCATTAATTTTGCATGACATATGGTCACTTGAAAGAGAAAAACCTTTTTCAATCTTGCTCACTCTTATTCAGCTCATGTGGAGGAGACATATGTTAAGGTTTTTGTGTCTACCAAATCAAGCACATGTAAAATTATTTACACTTACCTTTCTCACATGAAATATTAGGTCTACACATTTTCTATGCACATCAAAAGTCGTTAGAATCCACAACAATCTTCTTATGTCAACTTTTTCTTTGATAATGTCAAAATATTAAAATTTAATTATAATATTTTAGATGGTTTTCCTATACAATATGAATAATATTATTATATTTTAATGTTGTTATGAATATGTTGTATAGGACATATCATTATTTTTCAAGATATTAATGAGTTGTAAAAGTTAAATAGGTGAATCCAAAAAATGGAAGAATTTTTTTATGATAGTAGAAATATCATTCTTTTTTAATCTTTAGATTGATTCTAGTGCTAACAAATATTTATGATTCAAAGGAAATTTCCTATAAATAATAAAAACAAAATTTATAGTAATTTATGAAATAAAAAATAAAAGTAGTTGCTAATGACAATATTGTTGCAGCTGATGAGAAGGCTTTTGGTTCTTTCCTAGCTCGAGGTATTAGAATACAAAGTAGGGAGAAGGGTGTGACTCCCATTGACACCATTGTTAATAAAGTTCATAGCATCAGTGAAGACATTATCCAAAATAATGAAAGGTTAATGAAAACTTTGTAAGATCTTTTGGGCTTTGTTTCCTATTTTTTGTTTCTTTTTCTTTGCTTTTGCTAAGCTATTGATTAGTATATGCATCTTTCTAGCAGGATTGTTTTTCTGTAAAGGGTGTTAGGTCACTTCAAAACCTATTTTCCTTTAATAAAAACTATTTCTATTAATTCATGTGCACTTTTAAGGGTATAGAAAAATAATCTATAATAATTATAAAATTATCTCACTCTAATACTTAGTCAAATAAAGGGAAAAGGTGTTGAATATTAATTATAAGTTTTATCCTCCCTTGTAGCATCATAAATTTTTCTTCCTAAAATTTTCAACTCATATTTGATTTTAATTGAATATTCCCATTCAATGACATATTTGGTAAACATTATCAAATTCCTTGTTATTGAGTGATTTAAAGAACATGTTATGAATTAGATTAGGGAACGTAATGCCCGTGTAGTGATACTTTCTCTCCAAAAATTTTAAAATCTAATTATCAAACTTTAGCAATGCTAGAACCTAATTTGGAACCTTGTATTTGCTGGCTACATGGGAGTGGTTTATGATGATAATGGAAGGTCTGTCTCTGTGGTGGGCCTCCCTTTGGGTTCCAAAAAAGACCACTATGTCAAGGCATACATAGCCTACATTGGATTAAATATGGCATCTTCCCAAGGTTTATGAGATTTTAGTTTGAATCTAATCTCTTGAATATTAAAAATTTCCTCAATGACCCTAAAAATCCTAGTTCGATAAGAAATTTCTTACATTAGAATGTTCAGAGTATTTTAAACTCATTTTTTATGTTTAATAATTGTCACATTTATTGTGAAGGGAACTCTATGGTTAATTGTTTCACCAATTTTGGTGTTAATTTTCCTACTGAGATTTATTAGGGACTAAATAAAATAATTCTTCATGAAATTAAATCACTTATTTAAAATGATGAAAAGATCTCCTAAATCAAAACAAAATTTGTAAATGATGGTCAATAGTTTTGATTTTGTTTCAAGCAATATATTGAAAGGAACCTTCATTATTAAGGCTTGGCTTCACATTTATGAATTTAGGATTTCTATATTCTTCATCTAGATCTTCCTTCTTTTTGGTTGGCATCTTAGAGTTCTCTATGAAAACATGGGGGGAGATAAAAACTTTGTTGAGCCCATTATTTATTAAAAATGATAGATAAATGAGGATGTTTAGGAATTCTCAGTAGGAGGTCTCTCCTCTTTCATTGAGAAAGTGCACATGAATGATCATCAACTTATAGAGGCATTTCTTCAAGGATGAGATGATGGTGTGCTTAAGATATTTGGTATTGAATTAGTGATCTCAAAAGAATCAATGGTGAATATTTCACAAACCCTAGTTAAGGGTAGAAAATTTCTTAGGGATAAAAGGAGCATTGTCATATCCCTATCAATTTTCTTCATGGGAAAGGAGAGATAAATGGTTCAAAGAAATATATATGGTGATGATGATAGGATGTTGATCGTTCCTCAATGGCTCAATATTGTTGAAGTTATTATGAGGTATGTATCATTGGAAAACTATTTTTGTAGACTTTTTAGCTACCATTTATTCATATTAAATCACTTCAGACATGATAAGTTTATTTATATTCCCTTCTACTTGTTCTATTAACTTTCACATATCATAAAATCTCATACAAAAAATTCATGGCATCTATTTCTATATAAAGGTTTGATCCTCCTTGTAATGAAACTTGCGAAGGCTATTTCAGTGGCTAGAAACTCTTCAAATAAATAGGACTAGAAAGGTTGTCGATCACTTTCTGAACTATGGGGTGAGAGGATACATCCACAAGGGATGAGGGTGGGGCTCATCTAAGTAAACAAAAATACCCAAAAAGGGAAGCACATGTCCATTGAAATTTTATTTTATTTTTTATGATGAGCGCTATGATTATTCTCCCTCGGTTGAATGTGTCCCAGATTCTTTTATCCCTAGTGGAGATATTATAGGTAAGAGAAGGTTAAGGGCTCCACTTTTTCTATAGGTAAGTGATAAGGAAAGGGATATTGGTCCACTTAATTGCATGCCAAAAACCTCAAATGGGAAAATACTCTTGATGAAGATACACACTTGTATCCTCTAGCTATTAATGAGGAAAACCTAGACGTACATGTGCATATTCCCATGGGGATGGATACTAATTTTGATCAGGGGTTTTCAATGTATAAAAAAGCAAATATAGGAAAGAGTGTTAAACACACTATGGATATATACATTTGGATTGAATCTAAGATAAATATTATCAAAGAAAGATGGGTTTCAATCTCTGATATTTAGAATATTAATAAGATGCTTGTAATGACCTAGAATTTTTTAAAGGGGGTTGAGGATGTTAAAAATAACCATGAATAGAGGATCAAGGTCCTGGAGGATGATATATAAAAAATTCATGATAAATTGATGTAGGAGCATCGCAGGTCCTTGGCAATCCCATCTCACCAAAAACACATTTGAATTTTGTCCGTGTTGCTCATGTAAGGAAACTCAGGTGCGAAAACAGCTTCCTACCCTAATCTCTATAGGAGAGTATTGTGCAAATTCTTATAAATCCTTACAATTTTAGATTCGTTAACTACTTTAACAAAGATATTGCAACCACATACCATGCATATAGAAAAATAGAGAATGACACAATGATATACCCTGGGGAAACCTTTCGGTAAAAACCCCAGCACTCCAAAACCTGCACAATGTATTGATCGAAACTATTACATGTCTTCACCCGTCATTGAATCTTCCTGACATAGCTCTTACGTGTCATAGAAATCTATCATAACTATTTTAGCCATGACTCCTTGCACACAATTCAAGATGTCAATATATCAACATTATTTGCAAGAAATACATTTTACAAAACAAATAATAAGAATAGGAATTATCCAAGGTTGAGACACCTTATTCCTAACATTCTCCCACTTGTCAAACACCTTGTAAGAACAATAGAAACATAACAGGAACTGACCGCTATAGGCCAAAAGGCCCATAGACTCTGAACACCATCTGAACTTCTCAGTGCCCACTAGTTTCGTTAATGCATCTGCAACATTATTCACAGTATCTACCTTTTCCAAATTTACCTTTCCATCTTCCACCATATCTCTCACAAAGTGAAACTGCACATCAATGTGCTTCATTCTGGCATGGAAAGTTGGATTCTTTGCAAGGCAAATAGCACTCTGACTGTCACACCAAATAGTAATCTATTCTGCATCAACACCAACATCAGAACACAATCTTCTAAGCCAAATGGCTTCTTTACAAGCATGAGTAGCAGCCATGTACTCAGATTCTATAGTGGACAAAGCAACCACAGGTTGTCGCTTACTCATCCAACTAATGGCACCACCAAACATAGTGAACACATAAGCACTAGTGGATCTCCTGCTGTCAATATCACCTACCTAATCTAAATCCACAAACCCACGAATACAAAATGAATGCGGAGATCCAGAAGAGTTACCATGATAACATATAGAGTAATCTGATGTACCCCTCAAATATTTGAATACTCGTTTAACTTCATCCCAATGTACCCATCCAGGGTTAGCCATAAACTGACTCAGGACTCCCACTACTTGGGCAATGTCTGGTCTAGTACAGACCATAGCATAGATAAGACTGCCAACTTCACTAGCATAAGGTGACTCATGTCCTCCACCTCACTAGGAGATTTTGTACAATCATCTACAGATAACTTTGTTCCCATAGAAATAGGAACACATAGTGATCTACAATCTACCATGCTAAACCTGTCCAACATAGACTTCACATACTTACTCTGACTCAACCAAAGTTTTCTGTTAGACCTGTCTCTACTGATTTCCATACCCAAGATGTACCTAGCTGCCCCAAGATCTTTCATCTCAAACTATGCTAACAACTAAGATTTAAAATCAGAAATCATACCCTTACCCTTCCCAAACAACAACATATCATCAACATATAATGCAACAATAAGAAGGTGATCATTCTCAACTTTGAAATAAACATAATGATCTAATTTTGATCTTACAAATCCAATTGACAACACAAAGGAATCAAACTTAAGGTACCACATCCTAGGAGATTGCTTCAAACCATATAGAGATTTCTTTAATCTGCAAACTAAGGATTCTTTACCTTTAACAATGCAGTGCTCAGGCTATGACATATAAATCTCTTCCTCCAAATCACCATGAAGGAATGTTGTCTTCACATCCATCTGTTCTATCTCTAAATCATATGATGTAGCAAGAGATAACATAAATCTAATGGATGTCAACTTTGCAACAGGAGAGAATATTTCACCATAATCTATTCCCTCTATCTGTGAATACCCCTTTGCAACCAATCTAGCTTTGTACCTTTCAACACTGCCATCTACACAGAATTTCTTCTTGAACACCCATTTACAGCCAATAGATTTTCTCCCTTTAGGAAAAGATACAAGGTCCCAAGTATTGTTTTTCTCTAATGAAGCCATCTCTTCATCCATAGCCTCAATCCAGGAACCTACATCTTCCATGCCCAAAGCCTCTTTCACAGATCTAGGCTCATCAGTGTTAGTAATCAAAGCAAAGGCACAACTAGAATCTAACATAGAATAACCAAACCTTTCTAGTTGCTTTCTTTCTCTCATGGATCTCCTCAAGGGTTGCAGTTGAGGTTGTTCTTCCTCTTCTTCTGAACTATCAGAGCTTCTAGAGCTCTCCTCATCATTAGGCCCAACATGGTCTCTCTGTTCAGTCTTCTCAGGGGTAGGAGGCAACTGAACAACATCTTTTTCCTTTTCTTTTTCATCTAGTTGTAGCACTATAGGAGAAGATGTTAGCTCTCTGAAAATAAAATTTCTACTATACAACACCTTACTAGTCACGGGATCCCAAAGCTTGTATCCTTTCACACCAGCACTGTATCTGATGAAAATACATTTAACAACTTTGTTTTCCAACTTAGATCTTTTCTCCTTTGGAACATGTGCATAAGCTTCACAACCAAAAACATGAAGATGTCTAATTGAAGGCTTCTTACTAGAAAACACCTCCATGGGTGTCTTACCAACAAGGGCTGATGTAGGAGATCTGTTAACCATATTGCAAGCAGTGGCTACAGCTTCGGCCTACAACCTTTGTTCTAAACTAGCTCCACTAAGAATAGTCCTAGCCTTCTCCATCAGTGTCCTGTTCATTCTCTTTGCAACTCCATTTTTCTGTGGGGTATAAGGAGTTGTCTTATGCCTCTCGATACCTTGTTCTTTAGATAACTATTCAAACTCTGCTGAGCAAAACTCACCACCATTGTCAGTTCTCACACACTTAATCTTCTTACTAGTCTGATTCTCTACGGGAGTTTTAAATTCTTTGAACTGACTAAAGACTTGTGTCTTACTTTTAAGGAAATAAATCCATGTCCTTCTACTGTAATCATCTATGAAAGATACAAAAAATACAGACTTGGAGATTGAAGGAACTTTTACAGGACCAAATACATCAGAATGAATAAGATCCAAAACATCAGAAGATTTGTGAGAACTAGAGTAAAACTGAACATGATTTTGTTTAGCATAGACACAGTGTTCACAGAAGTCAAACTCGAGATTGCAATCATTTAACCCGTCAATGAGATTTTTATTTTTTGGGGTTCTGAGACCCTTTTCACCAATGTGGCCAAATCTCATATGCCACAACATTATCTTTTTTGTAGGAAGCTTACCTTCCAAAGTGTTTGCACTACCATCGGAACCAATAGCCACAGACTTCTTCACTACTTGTTCAGATGGTGAAGATGAAGAACTATTACATAGAGGAATACATGCATCTAGCTGAAATAAGGTACCTCTCCTAGTACCCCTTGCAAGCACTATTGATCCTCTCATCATCTTGCATCCTTCTTTCGAAAAAACAACTTGCACACCTACATCATTCAACATACTTACAGATAATAGGTTTCGTGCAAAACCTAGAATGTGCATAACTCTATTGATTCCCTTTACTCGTCCATCAAGAAATTTGATAGTGACCCTTCCACATCCAACTATCTTTAGGTGAGAATCATCACCCAAGTACACCTTTCCACCATCGAACTCTTTATATTTTGAGAACCAGTTTCGATGAGAGGTCATGTGAAAAGATGCACCCGAGTCAACCAACCACACATCATCAAATGAATGGGCTGCCAAAGCTGTGATGAATGCATCGCCATCTTCTTAAGATCTTTCTGAAGCTGAATCTGAACCTTTCTTCTTCTTCTTTGGCTCTTTGCAGTCTTTATGAAAGTGCCCAGATTTATCATAGTTCCAAAATTTTTCCTTGGACTTATTGGAAGTCTTTGACTTCCCATGGGATTTGGATCTACCCTTATTGTCAGACTTATTGCCATTTTTCTTCCCTCTTTCAATGGATCTCCCACGAACAACAAGGGCTTCTTTTTCTGAAATGGAAGCCTTTCTCTGCGTCTCCTCTGATAACAGTGAAGACACCACATCATCCATTTTGAAGGTGACTAACATGCTTCCGAGAGCCATCACAAGATGGTCCCATGAATCCGGTAAAGAACACAAAAGTGTGTAGCAATGATCCTCCTCCTCTAACTTGACACCAGCTGATCTCAATTATGCAGCTAGCAGATTAAATGCATTTAAATGATCTGTTAAGGATCCACCTTCCTCCATTCATAGAGAGTACAACTTCTTCCTCAGGAACAACTTGTTCGCTACAGATTTGGCATGATACATGACCGCAAGTCTTTCCCACAAACTATTTGTGGTTTTCTCATGTAGAACATTCAGAAGAACTGCATCGGTTAAACATAGTCTTATGAGACCCTTAGCTTTACGGTCTTTGATATCCCAATCTGCTTGAGCTATAGTTTTTGATCTTGTACCACTTGAAGTCACTTCCCATAGGTCACAATCTTCCAACATGTCTTCCATCTTGAGTTTCCACAACTCAAAATTAGTGGCAATACATTTCTCCACCTCCATTCTTCTATATGATGAACTTGCCATCTCAATCTGCAAATAAGATTCAGAATGCTCTGCAAAAAACCCCCACTCAAACTTGAGATCAGCTCAAAAAACCCTACCCAACAACTAGGATCAAAAGTTGATCAAGCTCTGATACCACTTTGATGGAAACTCAGGTGCGAAAATAGCTTCCTACACTAATCTCTATAGGAGAGTATTGTGCAAATTCTTATAAATCCTTACAATTTTAGATTCATTAACTACTTTAACAAAGATATTGCAACCACATACCATGCATACAAAATAATAGAGAATGACACAATGATATACCCTAGGGAAACCTTTCGGTAAAAACCCCAGCACTCCAAAACCTACACAATGTATTGATCAAAACTATTACAACTTACAATACACTTGCAATGCAAGTTCTTTCAGAAGATTTCCAAAACCTTGAAGACAAATCATAGTAGCATAAAAACATTCCAACCATACACTCGCATCACATCTCTTCACAACCCTAAAAGAGCTTATATCATGTGCTTCACTTTTTAGGGCTACTCCCAAAGATAACCGTATTAGGGTTTTACCATTCTCTGAGAAAATAGGAACCCCATGATTGGGGAAGAGTGTATAGTACTCAAATTTATCAGTTGCCACATGTCTTCACCTATCATTGAATCTTCCTGACATAGCTCTTACATGTCATAAGAATCCGTCATAACCATTTTAGCCATGACTCCTTACACACAATTCAATATGTCGACACATCAACATTATTTGCAAGAAATACATTTTACAAAACAAATAATGAGAATAGGAATTATCCAAGGTTGAGACACCTTATTCCTAATAGCTCAGTTCCTTTTTTGATCGAGTTGGTTTGGTGTTGTTCAATTTCCTTTGTTGACTAAGTTGGTTGATTATCTCTTTGGCACTTGGCTAATGCCCTGACACTTGGTTATCCTTGCTTACCGAGTTGTTTGTTTTAGATTTCTGTTGAGGCCAACTTGTGTAATTAATTTTGGTCATGGATTTAATGCTCACATCTGTAATTAGGAAGCATGTAGACCTAGATCTTGTCATTCCTTTCATTGATGGTGGATCTGAAGGCTAACTTGGCTCGGTAGCCTCTTGTATAAATACAGTTGTTTGGTTAGATTTTAGGGCGAAAGTGTTTGACATAGAAGATAGAAAATTAAAGATTGATGGTACATCCTTGTATGTTGGAGGACTTATCTACTAGATTATAACATCTGGCCTAAATAGGGAAGGCCTTATAGCCCATCATGTATGAATCAATTTGAAGATAATATATGAAAGCATCTACATTCTCTCTCTCTCTCACTATTATGTGTTGTTTCTTTCATGTGTTGTTCTAAAAGGTGGATCTAGTTAGGGTGTGCCTTTGGCCCCTCTCCCTATCCTCCCTTGCATCAGGTGGTATTAGAGCAAGGTGAGATCTGGATCTATGTTCATGAATATAGGTTTGAAGGTTCCTTCTTGTGAAGCCCTAGTTGAATTGTTGTGAGGTAGAATATTGTGATCTGACCTATAATTATAGAGGGTTTTCAAGATGGTTCTTGGGAGGCAATATGCAGATCCAGGATTGGCAGACATATTGAGACAACTTGCTACTAGATTAAAAGCTATTGAAACAGCCTATAAAAGAGGAAGACATCTTGAAGATGTTATTGATGATGAAATTGAGAAAGAACAAGGTGATGTAGAACCCACACCTATGATGGATCGGGGTGAGGAAAGATTCTTGAAGGCTTTGATGAATCCGAAGTCTACACCACACTTTAATCTTCCTAAGTATAGTGGAAAATTGGATTCTGATGAATTGGTGGATTGGATCACTGAGATGGAAAATTAATTTGTATATGAAAATGTACCTAAGGAAAAGAATGTAAAAATTGCAAGAACAAAGTTGAAGAGTCATGTATCCTTGTGGTGGTAACATCTGTAGTTGGATAGAAAGAGGAAAGGTAAAGAAAAAATCAAGGTATGGAATAAAATGGTGAATAAGTTGAGAGGAAAGTTCTTACCTTGTGATTATCAGATTAACCTAGTTAGGAGAATGTGAATTTTAAGGAAGAAAGATAGCTTGGTAAAAGAATATAATGAGGAATTCTATAGATTAGATATCAGATCTGGACATGATGAAGATGATGTGGAAAGAATTGCTAGATACCTGAATGGTTTGAGAGTTTCCATCCAAGAGGAAATTAGTTTGGTCAAATTGGAGAACATTGAAGAGGCCTATCAATTTGCATTGAAAGCTGAGGAGAAATTGAACAAGAGACATGAGAAAAGACAAAGAGGTAGAGGTGGTAGATTCCCTAGACGAAGAGGTAGATCTTATGGAGAAAACATTAGATCTGAACCTGAAAAGACAAAATTGGATAAAGGAAAGACCGAGTGGAAAGGTGAAAGTTCATCTAGAGGCATAGGCAGTAACTACTGAGGTAATTTCCAAGGAACTTGTTACAATTGTGGAGAAGAAGGACATAGATCATTTGAGTGTACACATGCAATCAAGAAGGTTGTTAACTGTAGAAATTCTTTGGTCCAAGAAGAGTCACTAAATGAACCAGAGAAGGAAAATAACTTGATTGTAAGGAGATCACTTTGGACTAAAAGTAATAAGGAAGATTTGGTAAGGAAAAGTTTATTCAAGACTAGATATAGAGTTTCTAATAAAGTTTGGAAAGTAATCATTGATAGTGGTAGCTCAGAGAATCTGGCATTAGAAGAAATGGTCACAAAGTTGTAGATGAAAAGGTTGGAACATCCAAAGCCCTATCAAATTTCATGGATCAAAGATGAGCATACACTCTCAGTAAGTGAACAATGTTATGTGAATTTGAAAATTGGGAAGTACTATGATAAGGTATTATGTGATATCATGCCTATGGATTTTTGTCATATTTTGTTGGGTAGACCTTGGCAATATGATAGACATGCTATATATGATGGGAGATTGCATAAATATACTATTTGGATTGATGGCAGAAGAAAAATCTTCTTACCTTTGATGGAAGAACATGTTAGTAATGTTTGCACATCTGTGAAAGTTTGCTTGATGGAAGGAAGAAAGCTTGTTAAAGATTTGAAGAAGAATGATGTATGTTTTGCTATGATTCCTAACAAACTAAGTAAGAAAATAGAGGATAGTGTCCTTGAGGAGATTGATAAGTTACTCACCAAGTATAGTGAGATCATTTCTGATAATGTACCTAATGGTTTTCCACTGAAGAGAAGTATTGATCATTGCATGGATCTAATCCCTGGAGCTAGTTTACCAAATAAGGCACCACATCAGTTGACACCTACTGAGAATTAGGAATTGAACTGATAGTTTCAAGAATTGTTGTAGAAAGGTTTGATCATAGAAAGTTTGAGTCCTTCTCCAGTACCTACTGTATTGGCACCTAATAAGAATGGAGAATGGTGAATGTGTACTGATTCCAAAAAAATCAACAAGATAACAGTGAAATATACGTTTCCTATACCAATAATGGATGACATAATAGATAGTTTGACTGGAGTAAAGTATTTTACCAAAATTGATTTGAAAACTTGGTATCATCAGATCAGAATCAGAGAAGGTGATGAATGGAAGAATGCTTTCAAGATAAAAGAAGGTGTTGGAGCTTTTCCTTGTAGGACCAAACTTGAATCAATAGATGGGCTTGATTCTTAGGGTAGGCACTCAAGTTTGACAAGAAAATAGTCCAATTGATGAGGATAAAGAACATCCTCCTTCTTTGAGCTCCACATCACTTAGGTGGGTATTGCCTTATCTGCACACTCAAGACACCTCATGATAAATAATAGGCCTGCAGATAGATTATTGTGGAATAGTCTTCAAACCCTTATGGGTATCCTGTACCCCCATGAAGCAAATTCTTAATGCAATAGCCTTACTTGCATAGAATGGGCATGAAAACCAGAGATCTATACTAACAACATGAAATTCAAAGGGTGGAACTGAAAGTAAATGATTTAAAGATGGGTTGAAAGGACCCCTAAGATGTCCTAAGTCTCTCATAGACTAGTGCCTTGTCCAATGGGCCACAGAGTCAAATACCCTATTGCAATAGACAACTATGAAACAAGAATAAAAAGTACTCAATGTGTTGATGCCTAACATCAATCACACACCATGACCAAACCTCACTTTAACAACCCACCTGTGTATTCAAGTATGTTATTACCCATCCAAAGGATTTTAACCCTCCCCTTGGAAGAGACCTATAGATAGATAATACATTAACCAGCATCCACTGGAAGACAAGCATGAAATATCTTTGACACCTCAGCTCATACATACATGAAAACTAATTGTAAACCAGCTATCTCGGCGAAGACAACTCCACTTGCAAACACATGGGAAATGCAAATAGAAAAATCAAACACCCTTGATGTATGATTAATGAATTCAAGATTCAAATGGAGATAGCTTGGTAATAGTAAGAGTAAATTGAATCCTCATACATAAGACAAATCAATTACAATACATATCATATTCTCTGAGCCAACAAAGGAGAAAAGAACACCCTATATGTAGATAAGTAGAGAAAATCTATAGGAAAAGGACCCTTCATGGAACCAGTTCTCCTCAAAATTGCAGAAGAAGGAACTCTTACAAAATAAAACATTTCACTACTTATACCCGTAGTCACCTTGGAATCCTTAAAGAGGATGCATCAAGCTTTGGGTGACTAGGGTTTGAGTTTCAACAACTACGCCAACCCTAATTCCAACAAAAATTACTACAAGGGAAGGAAACCAAGCAATCTCAAAGAAACAGATCCAAAAAGATTTGCAATCATGAAAATCTATGAGATCAGGATAGAGAATCAAGAATTTAACCATAAAAACTTGTCTGTTTAGCCACCTACAACACAAAACCATCCCTCTTAGTACAACAAAACATCCCGCAGTAATCAATGATGGCAACCTGGACCACACTGCAACCATCTGAAAGTCATTTTCCACCAACTTCAGTCGTTTGATCAATAAATTTTAGTCCTTTCTATCATGGAAAACCCTCTACAAATTTGAATTTGAATAACAATGGCCATCTCCAAGTGCCAGCGGCAAATCGATGGTTGACATTTAAATTTGGATCAACTTTAAGTCGCAACCATCAGATCTTGTCCTTTCATAGGCTTTATGACTTAACTCATCAGATAGCCTGGGGTTAACATTTGGCGAACACATGACAAAGCAATTCCTATTCGTGAAATGAAATCTTAACCCATTGTTTAACTCTGTGAACTAGTGACAAAAGGAAAGCTTTTAACCTCGGTCCCTTATTTAGCAAACTGGAAACAAAAGGTTAGTGCCTATTCACCAGATGTTTCACCTTTTCACCAATTCATTTAGCTATTATGTGAACACTTGTTCGTTGGATTGCCAGCCAATTTAGAATATCACCACTTTATTGCATGAATGAGCGAGGCCTTTGAAAATTTTTCGGGCCGCTAAACACTTTTGTCCAAACTGCTAAGACCTTAGACCTGACCTAGGCCCACTTTGTGCCATTTTTCACTACATCATTCATTGTCACTGCTCGGTCACCACTAACACAAGGCCCACCCGCCAAAGCCTTTGAAAATGAACCGTGAGCATAAGATCTCATGCCTCTGACACAATCGATGAGAACTTACACCAACCATAGATTTTGTCCCCGTCACTGACCTTTCTGACAATGGCCCCACCCTGCAGTGTTCCTCGTCATCCTCTAGTTCAGCCAATCAAAAATTGACACCTCAGTGATGAGTCATCATGCAGTCCCACTGTCCTCAACTAACCCTTAACCTTCTATCCATTTGGAAAACATGTGACTAAAGAAATCCTCACCCATTCACAAGAACTTTGAGAGCACTGCTAAATCATTTGGCTACTACGTGAACACTATTCACCAAATCGCTAAGTCACTAGACCCATCGCTAAAACATCGCGCGAACCAGTGAACCAAGAAAACATTTTTTAGAACCACCAAAAAGACTGATAAACTAATTGGGCCTGCATCAAGAAGATCAATGACCATCTCAACTTTGCATGGACCATGAAGATTCTATCAAAACTCAAGACAACCATTAGATCAAGAATCTTTCCCTGCCCTGACAACCCTTTGACACCAGATGAGATCAACAGCTATCGCATAATCTCAAGCCTTTGACAAAATCGATGAGAACTTATGCCATTCATCGATTCTCTGACAAGGTCAGGACCCACCGACATATTACCCAGTCATCACCTCATGGACCAATCAAACACTACCAAATCATCTTACTTGGCAGTGGACCCACCTGTCAGAAAGCATTACTTCATAAAAAAAATCAATGGTTGTCTTAAGATCTCATTCCTCTAACATATTGCTTGTGAAGACACACCCACCGTTGATCTACTACAAGTGTCAGGACCCTCTAACACATCTAGGTTAGATTCAAAATCAATGGATGGTGCATGATCTTAAACGAGAAGAATATTCCTTAAGATCATGTGCCGACCGTTGATTGAAAATGCTTCATTGTAGGCCCCACTGACGGATCTCTGAATCAACAACGCCTTGACCAATCACCAACTGCCACCTCACTAACATAGGTCCACATGTATTATCATTTAAAAAGAGGGACCACCACTTCGCGATTCAATGACCAAAGGAAAGACAAGCCGCCAGATAATAAGAGATTACGCGAACACTGTGTTCGCGTAATTGCTACTTGAGAAAAGGCTAACTGTCGGGGAACGTAGAGAATGCACAACTAACATGTTCGCTGAATCGCTGAAAGTTTAAAAGTGACCACTAAGGATTAAGCAAACAAGCAACCAACGGGGAAAAGAAATATGCACATGCATTATATGATCACTTAAGTGGCCAAAAAGGTAATGAAGAAATAGAATGAGGCTGGGGTAAATTAGGGCTTTCTAACTACAACAACTAGATTTTGAATTTTTCAAGGGTTTTAGCCAGGGATAGGAAAAAGGTTGCAGAGACTAGAGGAAAGTTGGTACAGTCATGAAATTTTTTGCAAGTGCGGGCCATTTTCTAAAGATTTTTTGCATTGACATGAAAATGGGCTAACAATGGATTTTGTTGGGGATGATGGGCAACTTGTGTCCATGCAAGAATTCAGATCTCTGGGAGAGCAGACCACTCACAAAACAAAAATAGGGACCTCAAAAACTAGCAACCGAACCAGGAAGATAGAAAGGGAAACACAAAACAGGAAAGAAAGGATATATACAAATATTTACAAAATTTTACAAAAATTATACAATTTTGTTCAGTGGCCCCAGGCCACCAAAAGAAAATCAATGCTCCTCCTGAATCAAAAATCTGATTCTCATCCAC
Organism: Chamaecyparis obtusa; assembly: GCA_027943335.1. Classification (NCBI taxonomy): domain Eukaryota; kingdom Viridiplantae; phylum Streptophyta; class Pinopsida; order Cupressales; family Cupressaceae; genus Chamaecyparis; species Chamaecyparis obtusa. The sequence goes on from BSBK01010889.1 coordinate 48,419, forward strand.
ATATGTAACCAAACACCTGCAAATTTCATGACCATCCTTCTGCCAACATATATGATAATTCATGGGCTGAAGAACAAAATTGCACTGGTCACTACCCATGCATTTCTGGTCATGACTACCATACTCATATTCATAGTCCAAGAAGTAAGGAACATTACTCACTTCTTCTTGTGGACTGGAAATAATAAAAGGATCAAGTAATGCATCAAAAAATGTGACATATTGATTATCATGCATTACCAAAGAAATGCCTGGTTGAGAAGGACTTGGATCCTTCGATTTGCCTTCATGAACTGCTTCAGCTACTAAGCAACTTGGTTCCTCCCTGATGTCATCATGAACTAGATTATGAACCAAGTGAAGGTCAATTTCATAAATTTTGTGATAGTAGGACATCTGATCTACATCATCATTTTCACCAAAAGAATTTCTATCCCAATCATTGAAGACAAAGTTCTCAACACTGTCACCATCAGTATCATATTTATCAAAAGAAGAAAAAGGATATGAACAAGAAACTTGTTCATCATTGCTATCTTTATGATAGGAAAACACACTATCATGTCCTTCTACCTCTTCTCTTACAGAGTCACTACATGAGGGAGTTTCTGGTGAAAATGAAACACCATAATCACTTTGAACACTGGCCTCATTATTAGTGTCAAAGGATAAATCATAGGGGAGCTACAAATTAAAATCCAAAATAGGGGCATACCTCTGAAATTCCTTAGCCAAGAGTGTTGAAATCCTTTCACTGCTCAATGGACTTTGGGCCTTGATATCATCTTCCTCAGCTTCACCCCTATTGCAAACATCATCCCTATCAGGAACAAGGATAGACATCTCTAGCCTTAGATCATTTTGTGTGAGACAATAACTGCAGGAATCATCATTTGCATCATGCTCAATACTCTGCCCTTCACACAAGACACCATCAAACTGGGACAAGAAAACTACCTTCTCATGTTGACAAGAAGAAAAATATACAAACAAAAAGGAAATATTGCCATCCTTAGATTCATCTTCAGCATCCTCATATGCACTGACCTCAAAATCAGCTTCATACTCAATACTTTCTGCATAATGAGAATCAACATCAGAAACATTGACCTCCTCATGATCAACATCAGGAACCACCAGTCTTAGCAATCTTATGTCCTTCTCTAACTACCAGTTCTCCATTTTCATTCTTGTTAATTCCTTCTTGAGAGCAACAACTTTATCAAAATGCTCAACAAACTTAGCTCTCAACACATCCCAAGAAGGGATTGAACATGAAGGCAAGGATAGGAACCACTTCCTTGCACCATTAGAGAATGTCTACACAAGTAGCCTCATAGCAACATCTTCATGTTCAATATCCATTTCACCAAAAAGACCCATGAGGTCATCTATATGTTGGCTTGCAGAAACAGATCCACTAGCCAGGAATCTAGGCAAGCACTCCTCAATCTCGGTAGGAAACTCATTAGGGGAACGTTCAATGCCATCAAAACAAAAGGGCCTATATTCCTCCATGAGGAACTACCCACTACTACTCATCCCTTTATATAGTGCTCAACACTTGATAGGGAAACCTTTCTTTACAACTAATTTTCATAAAGAATAGAGCATATAAAAACCAAAATACCTGGAACTTATGCAGCAGAGATTTTGTTGACTAAAAACAAGGTAGATCTAGAGCTCATCATGCAACTCCATTAGGTTATTTACTTTTGTAGAGTCACCACCTCCTTGCAGAGGAAAATATAGTTCTTGTATTGTAGCTTCTTCCAATCACCCAAAACCTCACCAGGATTTTTGCACTGTTTATCAGAAGATGCACTGATCAAATAGAGAACTCAGAGTCACCACTCAACATTTAGTGAGAAAATTTTACGAGTGTGTTTTTTACTTTTGACTCTTTGATCTTTGACCAAGACTCTGGGATGATCCAGCCAAGTAGGAAAGCTTGCTATCTTTTACTTCTTCCCTAGCAGAGTCACCATTTTGTTGGGGACTCAGATGGGTAAATCAATCTAGTCAACAAAAGATTTTGAATATAACAAGATAACTACAACCAGAGATCCTAACAAGTATAATTATTCATTGTTGTTCTCCCTAGTAGAGTCACCATTTTGTTGGAGCTTTTCCTTGCAAGACCAACCTTGAATCAATAGATGGGCTTGATTCTCAGGGTAGGCACTCAAGTTTGACAAGAAAACAATCCAATTAATGAAGATAAAGAACATCCTCCTTTGAGCTCCACATCACTTAGGCGAGTATTGCCTTATCTGCACACTCAAGACACCTCATGATAAATAATAGGCCTGCAGATAGATTATTGTGGAATAGTCTTCAAACCCTTATGGGTATCCTATACCCCCATGAAGCAAATTCTTAATGCAATAGCCCTACTTTCATAGAATGAGCATAAAAACTAGAGATCTATACTAACAACATGAAAGGGAAAGGGTGGAACTGAAAGTAAACAATTTAAAGATCGGTTGAAAGGACCCTTGAGATGTCCTAAGTCTCTCATAGACTAGTGCCTTGTCCAATGGGCCACAGAGTCAAATACCCTATTAAAATAGACAGCTATGAAACAAGAAGAAAAAATACTTAATGTGTTGATGCCTAACATCAATCACACACCTTGACCAAACCTCACTTTAACAACCCACCTGTGTATTCAAGTATGTTATTACCCATCAAAAGGATTTTAACCCTCCCCTTAGAAGAGACCTATAGATAGATAATACATTAACTAGCATCCACTAGAAGACAAGGATGGCATATCTTTGACACCTCATCTCATACATACACGAAAACTAATCCTAAACTAGCTATCTTTGTGAAGACAACTCCACTTGGAAACACATGGGAAATGCAAATAAAAAAATCAAACACCCTTGATGTATGATTAATGAATTCAAGATTCAAATAGAGATAGCTTGGTAATAGTAAGAGTAAATTGAATCCTCATACATAAGACAAATCAATTACAATACATATCATATTCTCTAAGCCAATAAAGGAGAAAAGAACACCCTATATGTAGAGAAGTAGAGAAAATGTACAGGAAAAGGACCCTTCATGGAACCATTTCTCCTCAAAATTGTAGAAGTAGGAACCCTTACAAAATAAAACATTTCACTACTTATACCCCTAGTCATCTTGGAATCCTCAAAGAGGATGCATCAAGGTTCGGGTGACTAGGGTTAGGGTTTCAACAACTACACCAACCCTAACTACAACAAAAATTACTACAGGGGTAGGAAACCAAGCAATCTCAAAGAAACACATCCAGAAAGATCTGCAATCATGAAAATCTATGAGATCAAGATAGAGAATCAAGAACTTAACCATAAAAACTAGTCTGTCCAGCCACCTGCAACACAAAACCATCCCTCTTAGTACAACAAAACATCTTGCAGCAATTGATCATGGCAACCTGGACCACACTACAACCATCTGAAAGTCATTTTCCACCAACTTTGATCATTTGATCAATAAATTTCAATTCTTTATATCCCAAAAAACCCTCTGCAAATTTGAATTTGAATAACAATGGTCATCTCCAAGCACCAGTAGCAAATCGGCAGTCGACGTTTAAATTTGGATCAACTTTAAGTTGCAGCTGTCAGATCTTGTCCTTTCATGGGCTTTATAACTTAACTCATTAGATAGCCCCGGATTAACATTTAGCAAACACATGACAAAGCAATTCCTATTCACGAAATGAAATCTTAACCAACCATTTAACTCTACGAACTGGCAACAAAAGGAAAGCTTTTAACCTCAGTCCCTTATTTAGTGAATTGGCGACAAAGGTTAGTCCCTATTCGCTGAATGTTTCAGCTTTCCACCAATTCATTTAGCTATTATGCGAACACTTGTTCACTGGATTGCCAGTTGATTTAGAATATCACCACTTTATTGTGCAAATGAGCAAGGCCTTCAAAATTTTTTTGGGCTGCTAAACACTTTTGTCTGAACTGCTAAGACCTTAGACCCCACCTAGGCCTGCTTTGTGCCATTTATCACTACATCATTCACTGTCGCTGCTCAGTCACCACTGACATAGGACCCACCTACCAAAGCCTTTGAAAATGAATGGTGGGCACAAGATCTCATGCCTCTGACGCAATCAATGAGAACTTACACCAACCATAGATTTTGTCCCCGTCACTGACCTTTCTGACAACGACCCCACCCTGCAATGTTCCTCATCATCCTCCAGCTCAACCAATCAGAAACTAACACCTCAACAATGTATCATCATACAATTCCACTGTCCTTGACAAACCCTTAACCTTCTATCCATTTGGTGAACACACAACTAAAGAAACCCTCACCCATTCATGAGAACTTTGAGAGAACCGCTAAATCATTTGGCTACTACACGAACACTATTTGACAAATCACTAAGTCACTAAACCCATCGCTAAAACATCATGTGAACCAGAGATCCAAGAAAACATTTTTTAGAACTGCCAAAAAGACTAATAAACTAATTGGGCCCGCATCAAGAAGATCGACGACTATCTCAACTTTGCATAGACCATGAAGATTCTATCACAAATTAAGACAACCGTTAGATCAAGAATCTTTCCCTACCCTGACAACCCTCTGACACAGGATGAGATCAATGGCCATCACATAATCTCAAGCCTTTGACAAAATTGATGAGAACTTATGTCATTTGTTGATTCTCTGACAAGGTCAGGACCCTCTAACAAGCTGAAAACCAGGACCCACCGACATATTACCTAGTCATCACCTCATGGACCAATCAGGCATGGCCAGATTAGCTTACCTGGTAATGGACCCACCCATGAAAAAGCATTACGTCATAAAAAGAATCAATGGCTATCTTAAGATCTCATGCATCTAACATATTGCTTGCGAAGACACGCCCACCATTGATCTACTGCAAGTGTCAGGACTGTTTGACACATCCAGGTTAGATTTGAAATCAATGGATGGTGCATGATCTCAAAGGGGAAGAATATTCCTTAAGATCATGCACTGACCATTGATTTAAAAGGCTTCACTGCGGGCCCCACTAACAGATCTCTGAATCAGCAACACCACGCCCAATCACCAACTACCACCTCACTGACATAGGTCCACATGTATTATCATTTAAAAAGAGGGACCACCACTTCACAATTTAGTGACCAAAGGAAAGACAAGCCGCTAGATAATAAGAGATTACACGGATGTTGTGTTCGCGTAATTGCTGAGAGAAAAGGCTAACTGTCGGGGAACTTAGAGAATGCACGACTGACATGTTTGCTAAATTGACAAAAGTTTTAAAGTGACCGCCAAGGATTAAGCAAACAAGCAACCAACGGGGAAAAGAAATGTGCAAATGCATTATATGATCACTTAAGTGGCCAAAAAGGTAATGAAGAAATAGAATGAGGCTGGGGTAAATTAGGGCTTTCTCACTACAATGGCTAGATTTTGAATTTTGCAAGGGTTTTAGCTAGGGACGGGAAAAAGGTTGCAGATACCAGAGGAAAGTTGGTACAGTCATGAAATTTTTTGCAAGTGCAAGCCATTTTCTAAAGATTTTTTGCATTGACATGAAAATGGGCTAATAGAAGGTTTGTATGAGTGGTTGGTTATGCCCTTTGGTTTAACTAATGCACCGAGTACTTTTATGTGATTAATGAATCAAGTTTTGAAGAAATTCTTGGGTAAGTTTGTGATTGTATATCTTGATGATATTCTGATATTCAGTAAGACCAGAGAATAATAGTTGTTGCATGTTAAATAATTTTTGCAAAGATTGAAAGAAGAAAAGTTGCTGATAAATCTAAAAAAGTGTTCATTCAAGAAAGAGGAAATTGTGTATTTGGCATTTGTGATTTTAGCTGATGGTTTGAAAATGGATCCTAAAAAGGTTGAAGCTATTTTGAATTGGCCTACACCTGAGAATGCTAGTGAGGTAAGATCATTTCATGGTTTGGGAAGCTTGTACTGAAAGTTCATTAGGAATTTTAGTTCAATTTGTAATGCTATGATTGAGACTATGAGAGGAGATAAAAGAGAATTCAAGTGGACACATGGAGTTCACAAAAGTTTTCAGACTCTGAAGAAGAATGTTGTTGAATTTCCTATTTTGGCATTTCCTAATTTTAATAAGGTATTTCAAGTGGAATGTGATGCAAGTGGTAGTACAATTGGAGCTATATTGAGTGAAGAAGGTAAACTTGTTTCTTTCTTTAGTGAAAAGTTGAATGATGCAAGAAGAAAATATTATGTGTATGATCAAGAATTCTATGCTATTGTTCAAGCCCTGAAGAAATGGAGATATTATTTGATACTAAGTGAATTCATGTTGTATACTGATCATAAGGCTTTACAATATTTGGGTAGTTAGAATAAGTTGAATCTGAGACATATGAAATGGGTTGAGTATTTGTAGAGTTATACATTTGTGATAAAGCATAAAAGTGGAGTCACTAATCGAGTTGTTGATGCATTGAGTAGAAGGAGATCTTTGATGACCGAGATGAAAATTGAAGTTCTAGGTTTTGATGACATGAGAGATTCTTATGAATTTGATCCTGATTTTTCTGAGCCGTGGAG